>JAJPUD010004773.1:80070-183302 GCA_023553655.1 Myrmecobius fasciatus | reverse complement strand
TGTTGTTGCTGTGTATAATGATCTCTCGGTTCTGCTTGTTTCACTCAGCATCAGTTCATGTAAGTCTCTCCAGGCCTCTCTGATATTGTCCTGTTGATCGTTTCTTACACAACAATAATATTCCATAATATTCATATACCATAATTTATTCAATTTGGCTGTTTTCTTAAGAAAAAAATATCTAAAATATCTATAGATACTTAAATTATAGGATCAACTCTTAATTGTTCCAGAGTGTGTTAATATATTGTTAAAACAATTTCTACCATCTACTTATGAAATTAAATTCATGGATGTCACCATCTATTAAGAGCACACACAAGTGATTAAAGTTATTTCAATAAAAATTTCTGTTTTTGAACTCTTGTTGTACAAAGAGATCATTTGCAAAAATACAGCCGGTGCTTTGGGCTTGGATTCAGAGAGACCTGAGTTCAAATTCAACCTCGGACATTTACTGGCAAGTCACTTAACCTTGGTCTGCCTCAGTTTCCTCAATTGTAAAATTAGAATAATAAAGGCATCTACCTTGCAGGGTGGTTATGAGGATCAAATAAGATTATTTTTGTAAAAAAATACTTGGCATAGTGTCTGCAATCATATAGTAAGCGGTCTATTAGGGGTTATTCCCTTACTTCCCCATTCCCTGCCAACGGAATTAAATTAATATCCAAATGAATACTTACTATCCCATATCCTATCATTCCCGTTGGTGTTGTAGCAGGATAGGCCATTACAGGGGGTGCCTAATGCAGGGAGAGGAAAAAAAAAATTAACAACCAGAAAGTGATTCAATTATGTACAATTTTAGGGCAATAATAATAACAGCAATTTAAAAAGAGATAAGGAAAGAAAGAACGAAAAGGAAAGAAAAAAAAAAAAAAGCTTTGCTAACACAGCCAAGAAGAAGTGGCCCTTAGAACATTCAAAACTGGGATGACTTTTTTTTTTCTTTTAAATGATCAGTATGTGCTATTTAAATGGAATAAGGAATTCCTGGCAAACAATCTTCCTCCTCTAATATGACACCTGCTCTATACTTAGTCTGTATGACTCTGAACAGGGAATCTCTTATTATTATTATTATTATTTTTTGAAAGTAGGTCTCTATTCACTGTCATAGTCTTAAATTAATGGTCAATTATTTAGCTTTTCAAAGGGAGCAAAAAGATTCCTTTCGGTTAACAACAACAACAATAACAAAAGGCCATTATAAACTGAAAAGACTTAAACTTGGATAAAACAATGACCCAAAAAGTTATCATCTGTATTTGGTTATAAATAATATAAAATTATTTCTGAAAGTCCTCACTTATAAAGACCTATTAGTACAATGAAAGCATGTCTAGGAAGACTGATATAATTCAATGTTAAATTCTTAATTCAGCAAAAACATAAGTTCCCACCAATCAATAAGAATGAGCTCCTCAAAATGAGAATTAAGCTCAAAACTAAATTGTTAGTAACCTTGGTCATTATTTAAAATGTTTAAAAATAGATTATGTATTGTAATGATGTGGCTGTGCATTTAAATAAATTAATTAAAACTAAAGAGTTTGCATACCACCAGTTCACTACTAAGACAAAAGTCATCAATTTATTTGGGGACAGGAGAGACAAGAGAAAATAGGGATGGGGGGGGGGGAAACCCTAAGTTTTGATATTTAAAAAAGCAGGTAATAATACAAGTTTTTTAAAAGTTTTTTTCCTTTAATTAGGGTTTCATTAATATATCATATTTCATTGTAAAAATAAGTATATTACTTAATCAGTGTATTTAATTTTGGGGGGAAGATATTTATCATCTTAGTAATATCTCCTTACATATCATCATACAATGAAAACTGATACTGCATAAAGGTGAAAGACCAATAGCACTGCTAGACTTATAAAAAATTAAAATGGAATTCTGCAATTTAAAATGGATGCATAAGTTAAATGAATCATGAATTAAAATAATAGATTACTTTAAATAATTAAAGTTTAGTATTTAAGTGAGCACAAATGACTTATTGGTCTCTCCCTACTTTAAAATTAAAGCCTGCCATGTTAAACCAACAAATTGTCAATATAGCATAAGCCTGTGAGATTTCATGCAATTATTATTTTTAAATGAACACATCAACACAATCAACATCCCCCTTCATTCAGAACTCATCAAGTGCATTAAGGCAGCACAGACACATACAAACAACAGACACCCAGCTATCTGGAAGCAAATGGCAGAATATTAAGCAAGAAAAAAAATTTTGATATTTCCCATGCCACCACTGGAATCAAGTCTGCAGCATACCCATGAAATCAGTATATGCTAGAAGGAATTTTTTGGCACATTGAAGATCTTAATACAAAAAAATGTGGAATAGCTGGAAGGTTATGAGATTCTGCTACAGCAGTGGTTAATAACATGCCGATTTTATTGCAAAAAGGCTAGTTTTTGGTCACTTACGTATTGTGGAAAATGCATGCCATTCTGTTTTCCCCAGGGAGAACAATTACATAATGCAATAACACTGGATTAGAACAAGTACTTACACAACAGAAAATACACAGAGCATTTTAGTTCACATGTACATTTAATATCTACCTAAAATACAAACGTCCATAATTCAAGTAATTTAACAAAGGGACATCTAACATTAAGACCAACACTGCCAAGGTTAAAAATAACTTCTGCTTTAGACTTTTCTGTTTACATATTTTAAAACAACAAAAAAGCCTACAAACTGTCAACTGTCAGTTGTCTAAAATTCAGAAGCCATACAGTAAATTTGTTGTGCATGTTACACTAAACCTTCAGCTAATGTCCATAACAAGGAAAGACTAACTGGCAAATTAATCAATGGCAAATATCAAAGAAATACAAATACACATTATATAGCCTAAAGTAGTAAATTTTTTTTAAAAAAGACTTTAAAACCTTGACAGTGTTTAAATATTAATGGAACAGGTTAGAAATGTTACAAGCAGCAATTGTATTCAAGTACTAAAAAATCACCAAAGTGCAAGTAAACTTTAATAAAATCTATGACATTTAGTGTGCTAAAACTCAAAGGATACAAGTAAGAAAAAGAGAAGAGAAAGAGAAAGAAAAATGGTAAGTAGAAGACAAAATGAAGAAAAAGGGGGAAAAGGGAAGGAAAAGGAAAAGGAAAAGGGGAAAGAAAGTAAGAAATTGTTCCCAGTCTACTGACAGTAACAGACAAATTATCAGTGTAGAAATTACAAATTACTTCCACCTGTATAAAAAATCTGAATCGTTAATTTCCTGTTTTAGCATCTTAGCAGCCAGGTGCCTGTGCTAATTCCACACATTTGTAAGAAGCTGCATGGCATAAAATTATTTTAAAACAGAAAAATGCTTTTATGATATATGAATATTTATATTAGCTTCCCATATGAAACAGCTACTGGGTAATTCTCATCTGTGATACTGAGAATGCTTTCAGTGTAAACTGAAATATAAACCCTAAGTATACTTAGTTTGACCGCCAATGAAAAATCACTGTCAGGAGAGGTGTGAGTTTTATTATTTGCTACTTGTGAACCTTCAAAAAGTATTAAACAAAGACTTTTCAAGTTTACTTTCAGCATATTATTTATTAGTTTTTGTCTTTAATCCAACTATATGCTGACAGTATGTCTAAAATCAAGGAAAATCTGGCAACAAAACAAAAAAAACTGAATAAAGGAATTGCCTTGAGGCAAGAAGCTATAAGAACTAAGAGAAGGATTGGACTTGTAATTTCATTAATCTAGGAAACTCTAATGAAGGATGAGTAAACTCTATTTAGGTTGGTATCTCTTCTGCAATTTAGAGTCTTAGAGAGCTAACAGAACACAAAGAATTTGTGTGATTTGCTGCGAGAGGAAAAGTCATACAGCCCCTCTATGTCAGTGAAGCAGAACTTGAATCAAAATTCTCTCTCCACCATGCTATATTTCTCTCTGAGAAATTTTTTTTAAATAACAATACAATGGGTTGTTCTTTATATATGAGAATATGCCTATAAATCAGTGGGAATATTTTGATTTTACTAATAATTCACTGAAGTCATTCAATAGCCAATCATCCTCAAAACAGCAGGCCAAATGACAAGGATAGTTATAAAGCAAAGCTTCTCTACAAAAATCTCAGCTTGGAAAATCAGTAAACATCTGATTTTGGCCTCTTTAGCAACATGTTCTAAGTAAAAGAATTAGCCTCTGTAGAAGAGAGAATAATAATAACAAATACATTGATTAAATGCAGAACTGACTTACTCAAATAAGCAAATTCTCCCCTCAATCTTGCCATTCTTTAAGGGAGTTGTGTGGAATAAATTTTGTTATCTACTCAAATTGCCAACTTAGAGCCATTTAACCTATCCTACAATGCATTCTAGAAATTCTGAGGCTGATAAAGATAAACAACCTATTTTCTAATTTATGTAATCTCTCCATACTCTAAAATTAGGAATGGATCAAAAAGCTCACTTACAGTACTTTCATATTGCGCATGAAATTTACTACAGAATATTAATTAATTACTCTACAATGAACTTTATTTACTTACCATTGTTGCAGCATTCCAAGCAGTTGTAGGTGCAACTTTTGGTTGCCAATTGGATCCTCCAGTTAATTTCTTTTCACCTGGTTGACTCCAGTTTACATCACTTTAAATAAGCACAAGTCACCATATTAAACTTCATTAGTATAGAATTTCCTCAAAGGACAAAGAGATTAAGCAAAATAAAACAAATTCCTTTAATTTTTATGTGTCTTTAAAAGCTATTTAAATAAATGGAGGTAAATAGGTAAAAGAAAAACTTACTTCTTAGTGGTTCCATTTCCAATGCCCAAATCTATAACATAAGGAAGAAGAGTTTTAAATACTACTCTTATGAAATGAATCAATTTATCACAAAAGGCGGGGGGGGGGAAGAGAATACTTACTGCCTACAAGGTTGGCTAATGATGAATCCAAGTCATCCGACACTAACTTGTTTGGTGGTAGTTTGGCAATAGGAAGACTCTGGTTCTGAGAGGCCACTGTTGGTTTTAGAAGTCCACCTAGTTCATCAAAGCCTTAAAGTTATAAATAAACGAAACAGGATTTGTAAGGAACTTCACTCTACTATAGCTTTTAAAAGGCAACTCTTTTTGCTCTCCTTGTTGGTTTCTTGAAAAGTTCTTTTAGAAGATTTGTACATTAAACTCTACAAAAGATAAGTCACATTAAACTACACATGGTATTTTCTCTTACATGTAATAAAAAGGAAGGGAAGGGTTTTGGACAAATGGTGTTATTTAAGACTTAAAAAGAACTATTCAGACAAATGACTATATACTGCTTCCAGAGTAAACTTTCTGGAACTCCAGGACAATTGATACGTGAAGCTCTCTTCTTCATATCTTCTTCCAAGAGATCTATGTGGGTTTACTGGTAGATGAAGAAATACAAATAGTACTTCCTTTAGAATTCTTTTCTTTCAGTAAAAGGATCTTGCAAATTTATTTATTCTTTTAAATAGATTGTAAAGAGCATTCCCTTGATCAAATTAAAAAGTTGAATGAGGCTAAAATAAACTAAGAGGTCATCAAGTATATTCTGTAAATTAAGAGACAAAAAATATGCCTAAACTGCACCAAAATGACTACAATTTAACTTTCTTGACAGGGCTACTAAAAAAGTAGGAGTGCAAGTACTCAAAGTTTAAGTTATGTCACTGTCATACTCTCTGTGACCCCATTTATTGTTTTCTTGGCAGAAATACCGGAGTGGGTTTGACATTTTCTTTCTTCAGCTCATTTTATAGATGAGGAACTGAAGTAAACAGAGATAAGTGACTTGTTTAGGGTCACTTAGCTAAAAAGTGTCTGAGGCCAAGTTTGAATTTACGAAGATGAGTTTTTCTGTTTCCAAGCCCAGTGCTCTCTATTCACTGCACTACCTAGCTGGCCTGTGCTGGCGGATGAGAGAGTCATTTAGTTGTATTCTTAGCACCTAATATTTAACAAATATTGAATATTAAATTGAAAGTAAAGGTCAACCTGGTGTTAAAAACAAAGATTCAATTTGCTTTTTTAAGTATTTTCTTATAGGATGCTAGAAAGAAAAGAAAAGCAATGCAAATCCAACTAGCCAACTCCAAAGATGATGGTTGTTATAATGGAATTATTTAGGTCCTTAAGAAAATCATATAATATGATAGCATTATGAATAGTGCCAGACTAATCTTTTTTGAATTCTTCATTTACACAAAAGGGAAAATATTCAAGGATATTAGACTATGTATACACAACATTAAATTTCTAGTACCAAAGAACAAAAGGAAGAACAATGAATTTGGAGTTAGACCTGTGGATTTGCATTCTTTATATACTATGTACAATACTTTAGGGCAAATCATTTTACTTTTAAGTATCAGTTTCCTCATCTATAAAATGGGGAAAAGAAGTTGGACTACTTTCCCAACTAAAGTTGAATTTGGTTTTATTACAAATTTGAGAAACTCTTAATCTACTGAATTTAAATAACTTAAGCTTAATAAGAAACAGAATGGCACATTGGATAAAGATAAAGTAATGGGTTTGGAGTAAGAAAGATGTGGTTTCAAATCTCGCTTCTTATATGTATTTAGTTGTGGAACAGTGGGCCAGTAACTTAAACTGCCTAAGACAAATCTTATAACCTGATTCCCAAATCCAGAGAATTACAGATCTTTAATATAAAGCTTATAGTAATTACTAACAACTTCCAAAGGCCACTACATGGCATTACTTAGTGCCAAAAAAATAGATTTTGCTTTCCTTATTTTCAGTTACTATGTAATTATACAAAGGAACATTCTTAATTAAGTTCATATGTGTAAATGCTCTGTCTTTCTATCAAATCAGTAGGCCATAAAGAAATGTTCATTTAAACAAAAAACAAAACAAACCTTTCTCCTCCACATCAACTCAAACCTTAGAAAAATCAGGAAAACAACTTCTGAAGCCTCTTTAAATGTGTGCTGAGGAGAGGGCTAGATGGATGTCATGTATATTTTAGAGTCCATTTATTACACTGCTGGGATTTATTACATTGATGGGAAATATATTTCAAAATAAGTTTCCAAGTTGTTTTCCTTTCTTTTTCTTTTTATATAAAACTCCAAGCTCCATATTTTAAGAAGTTATAACTTACTTCAGGAACAAAGCTAAAAGGGAAAAGACAGACTAAAGTGGAAGGGGAAGCAAAGTTAGATACCTTCAACATCAATTCTAGTGAATCAATTGACCACTTTCACATGAAAGAAATACAACTCAAAAGAGTCAAGAGGTTGGTCTGTTTGGGGAGGAGATAAATGGAAAGCTAGAGTAAAAAAAAAGAAAACAAACACACCAGCAAACAGTATTTAAGATCATACTTCTAGATTAGGAAAGCACTCTAGAGGTCATCTATTACTCTCCTCTGAGTTCCAGAGAGCTTAACTGACTTGCGGATCATACGAATACAAGATTCAGAGATGGGATTTGAACTCAGATTATCTGACTCCCAGACAGTTTTATTTCCATTATGTGTCTAAGGTACATAGAAGGCACTTACAGAGACAAATGAACTTTTTACTGACTGAAAAATGACTACTGGGATAACAAATAATTTAGAACTTCCCTGAGAATTTTTAGCATAAGAGTTGGCAAATTCTTCACATGTTCCTAGCTTAATTCTTAAAAACTGAAGTTAACACCATGTTTTTCAGAAGTTACTTCTTAATTATTTCCTCAAAGTAGGCTAAATCTCACAGAACTAAAATTTGCCTATTTAAAGTTGTACTTTTAACAAAGTATAAATTTTTTCTTACCGCCAGAATCTACAACCACATTTGTAGATTTATTTCCAAACACGGACTCAAAGTCAACATTAAGGCCAGCTGAAGGCTGTGGCTGTGCAACTGGAGAAGGAGTGAACCCTAAGAAGAACCAAAATTTTTTAAAAATCTAAATTTTTTAGTAACTCAATATTTTTAGTCCTTTATTAAAAAACAAATTATAAAAACCTTTCAATAATACACCTTTTCAAAACTACCATTTTAATAAGGATTATATACAGTAATATTATCCATTATACAATGCATCTCACTGGAAAAGAAAAACCAGCAACAACAGATATTTAACTATCTTTATTAAATTATACCCCTCAAAATAGTGCTTATGTTATAGTTTGTCTATAGATAGTTTGTCAAATTAGCTTAAGAAATGTTTAATTTATTTCCAAGTTCCCAAGTAAAAAGACTTTCAAGCTGTCTAGAATTTTATATGAAGTTGTGTATGTATTATATTGGAGCAGTTTATTACAATCCTAATTACTTTCAAGAATGTGAACAATAATATTGTTATAAATTCTAAGTCTTTCCCATTCCCCTACATCACCAAGATATAACATGGTTTAAGTTCACTCAGTGGCAAATCTCAAGGTTTCCAACTCTACAATATAAATGAAATGCATTTCCCTTTTGATTACTAGCCTTCACCTAACTAACTATACCCAACATCACACACTTTCGCATACATTCAAGTTTATGAACCTATTTCCTGTAGCTTGCCAAAGGTTCAGCTATAAACACCCATGTCTTCTCTAAACAGGATTCAAGGTACTGCTGTTCAATATTTTGAGAAAAATATAAGAAAAATATAAAACTAATGGTGGATTTTTGAACCTGTTATGACATTTTATGTGACCACAGACTTTCCTCACATTCAAAAGATATATTAAATACTTTTATACACACACATTCACAAAACTTTTTCAAAATACTGACTTCTCTCTGCTATCTTGTCAATAATTTTTATTTTATGGAATTAATATCATTCTAAGACAGGACTCATAGGTTTTAACAAATTGGCAAAAAGGATTCATAACATATACACCAAAAATTTAAAAACTCCTCATCTAGGTTGTGGTTATGAAAACAAAGATGGTTTTTCTTATACAAAGATAAACAATTGTACTCAAATGGATCTCTTGAACAGTCAATCCTGATTAAGAATACTGCTATATCACAATATGGGCACTTAATTTGTAAACAAAATCAGTTTAGAAACAATAGACCCAAAAATAATTATGTAATTTGTCAACAATGTTGTGTACTTTTAACAGGGTATTGACAAATAAAAGCACATTTAAATAAAATTGGCCATGATAATTAAGGCTCAATAAATCAGTACTTATAAGCAAAAAGCAGAGAAAGTTTATTTAGAAGGAAAGACTAAGTGGAGATTAGATGGCTACATAGTTTAAGAGTGTTCCATCAAAGAGAAAGTAGACAGGTATGTTCCTGTATTGCCCTGGGAGAGGTAGGGTTGTTTTTTCCAATATAAACCAACAAATTTTCTGAACAAAGTTGCCTAAGAGTGAATGGAATAAGTTACCATTCATACTGGACACATCACTTGTAAGTGTAAGTTTAGCAGGGGCCGAATGGCTAGCAAACTATCAGACTCACTATAGGAGGTATGCTCAACTAGGTAACTCCTAATGTTTCTCCCTCCCCCCCACCCCCAGTCTCCCTTACCCCTCACCTAATATTTTGATTCCATGATTTGTATAATGCTACACTCACATGATCTATTTTCTTTAAGAAAGGAAATGGACATGCCCTAGCTTGTCAGAAGTGAGCAACCAGAATGGTGAAGAACCAGAATGATATATAAGTTGAAGAAAAAAGTATTATTTTGCCTGGAGAAGAAAAGAAATGGGAATAGATATAATTGGGATCGTCTAGCATTTCAAGGGCTGTCATACAATTAAACTTTTCTACTTAGTTTCTGAGAGAAGAACCAGTTACAATGAATAGAAGTTAAGGAGAGGAAGATATAACTTCAGATACGGCATGATATATATATATTTTTTATTATCCAAAACTATCTATAGTATTCAAAAGTGAAGTAAGCTACCTTGCGGGAAAAGGCAGAAGGAAAGGGAAAATTGCTTTTAATTAGAAGTACTAAAGCAGAGATGTTGAATGACTTCTTTTTGAGGATTTTGTACAAGAAATGCCTATTCAAATACAGATTGTACTAGAGGACCTGCAAGATATTTTTAATTCAGAATCCTAGATGTGCAAGAAAGAATTGGAAATTCAAAGGCTGAATGATAAAAGATGTATTGTATGAGCTACACAGAATGAGGACCTACACCATTAGGAAAAATCCAAGTCTTGGTACAATGATAAACATCTTTACTATTTTTTAGTTAGAAAAATTATTCAAATATACTAATGAAGCAAATGATTCTAAATATCTAAAGTTTAAGTCAGTATATTGATGATGCTAGACTAGAAAGAATAAATGAAATGGAAAAAAAAAAAAGCAAGGCATGCTAATCTGAATGATTATGTCAAAAGTTCCCATATGCCATGAAACATCATTTGATGTATGTGTAACATGTAATGAATACTTCATAGGTACAAGAGGTAAATAACTCAGATTTGGTTCAACAACTGCTTAGCCTTTAGATTAAGACTCTTGGATGGGATGGGGCGGTACACTGGTTCAAGTCTTAGGTTAAATAGCAAAACCAATTTGGCATATAATTTTTCAATAATATATTGAAAAAACTCCCTGAATTTCCTGTACCTATAGATTCAATATGGTGCTTATAAGAGAAACATCAAACTGGGAGTTCATCAGAAATGGTTTTGGCAAGGAATAAAAAAATATACACACACCAAAAAAATACTATACAAATGTGAGAATAATCCAGACTTTTAAAATGTTCCAAGTGACAAATATGGCTACTCAACATAAAGCCTTAATAGAAATTATAAAAACATTCCAAGAGATAAATTCCAAAGACATTCTATAACTAGAGTTTCCATTCTATTTACTCCAAAATGCTGAAATTAACCTGTAGGTAAATCAATTCTTTTTTTTTTTTAAGTACCTACAAGTGATAATTTTTATAGCTTTAAAGAAGTCAAAATATAAAATGTAGTTCAGAATCAAAACCTTATTTGTTTCCTTATTTCAAAGGCTCAGGGTCTAGAGGGCAGGAGGCTCTCTTTAAAGTTCATTAGGCATTAATCTGTGAAAGTTAAATATTAACCCCTATAATTATTCCCAGCATAAAGAGAAAGAGAGAACAGTTTTCCCAGATAGTGCCTTAAATCAAGAAACCCTAATGTGGAGGAAAAAACTAAACTAGCTTTAGGAAAGGCAGTTAGATACCATTTCAGCATAGTAAATAAGAACCAGGATCACACATTTTAATTAAAATTTAAGATTTAATTATATTCAAAAGCTATTTTGAATTCTCAAACAGAAAGTAAACATAATCGGTTGTTGCCCTTCATTCTTAAAGAGGACAAAAATGACATCATTATATTATGGATCTGACTGGTTGATCAGACCAATATAAGCTCAAAGGGCTTTACCACTGGTGAGCACAAATAGTCCATATAATGGAAAAGTATAGTATTGATATGTCTTCCATAAATCCCAAATGTGTTTGCTGCTAAGTACTCAGATGTATAAACTTGAAATTTGTCTCATCCCTTAGTATAAAGAAAACCTATTTATTGATATTTCTATTAAAAAGTTTTACAGTGCATACTTAATTAGGTAGATATCATGAAATGGAAGAATTTTATGTATTAATCTTAAGTACCAATATTCAATGGAAAAGGACTAGCAAAAAGCTTTTTGGACTACCAGATTTCTTTTAATTACATGCAAAGCTGATAAACATGGTAAATTTAGGATTCTAAACCCTGAGCTGATTAAGTCCAACCCCCTTAAAGGAGGAAACTGAGGCACAGAGAGTTTAATCAACTTGCTCAAGGTTACAGAGTTACTAAATATGTGACCTTCTGCCTCCTTCCTACCTTGTACAATTGCTTTTGCAAAACCAAATAGGGATTGCTATTACCATTGCAACAGATCTTCCATATTTAGTTTCAAAAGAAATAACCCTTCTAAAAGTGCTTAAGTGTCAAATGCTGTATGTAGTTATAATAGTAGTATTAACAAAGATCATAATTAACTTCTTTTAATCTCATTTAACTTCTACCTCAAAGGAAGGGAACACAAGTCTGATTATCTGGCAAAGTTCAGAAAAGCCTAACAAAGGTGATAAAATGTTATGCACACAATAAGTATGTAACATTTACTGAATGAAATCAAAAGCAGGAACTTGAGTTTAAAGTATGCTACATAGAGTGGCAAAGAAGCATGAAAGATTCAGGAAAATAGCCATGACTCCATGAAACTTGCTTCCCACTTTCCTAATCATTTTGAAAAGGATCTCCCCCCCATGGTTTCTCCTTTTTACCTCTTTATAATTAGCAAATGAACATGACATTTACATGTTATTAAATTATAGGACTAAATAAAAAGCATGAAAACTTTTTTTAACATTTCTAATGCAGAAGGCAGAATATTATAAGACTTGTTTAAACAAGATTCTGTTCTGAGTATATGCATTTAAAATAAAATGTATAAATGGTGGGCAGTCACCCATAAAACTAACACATTTTTAACCAAAGCAAATAAAAAACAGGTCCAACCACAGATCTGTGAAAGCAAATAATAAAAAAAAAATAAATAGAACCCCCTCCCCCAAAACAAATTAAAGGACTTGGGTTTAAAAAAAAAAAAAAAAAGCTATCATCTACATAACAGGTTTATTTTATAGACATACCATTACCTACCTCCAAATAGACCGGCTACAGTAGAGGGCTCATGGCGCACATGAGTAGTATTAGGATAAGCTTGAGGGCCACAAAAAGAATCTGACAAGGCACATCAGGCAACAAAAAAAAAGCAGAGAAAGAAGAGGAGGAAGAGTTACAGAGAATGGGAAGGGGATAATTAAAAAAAAAAAATTAAGGGTTCTACACAGTAACTATCTTCAAATTTTAACTAATAAAACAGAACCCTGATTCTATCAGGTATAAAATGTAGAAAGAGGACATTCTTTTGAAGAGAAAGGCCACTGGCAACAAAATAACATTCAGCTAAAAGAAACAGAAGTCAAGAGCCATGCTTGGAAAAAAACAAACAAACAAAACAAAACTTTTATAACATTTAAAGTCATTTAAACAAATATACTTGGCATAATAAATTTGGCAAACTAATTTTTCATTTGGTGATCATAAAAATATATGAATGGCTAATATAGGCAATCTTCAAATTGCTTTAAGTCCATACACTCATTATTATGTCACTGTGCTCTCACTGTTTTGAGTAAGGCAGTATTTATAATGAAATCTATGCTTCAGAATCAATATGAAAAGTAGTTTAGGCTCAATTTCAATAATTGAGGCCTTATTCAGCTCCAAAAATTAAGAAGGCTCCCACATCCCTTCCAATTCCCTTGCCAACTCTTCACAAAAAAACTAGTGCTGTCTTTTAATTTCTGGTAACAAAATCACTTAAGTTACAGTCTCAAAGAAACTATCACTTTAAAAAAAAATTTAGTACAATCTTGTGCTCAAAAATAATTGGTTGGATAATTTTGCTAAATTCTTAAGTCTCTACTACAGGACAGACAGCACACTTTTTTCATCCCTGACCCCCCTGGCAGTCTAGTGAAGCCTAGGGACCTTTTTCATTGTCTGCTACTGCCTCTCATAACTGAAACAAATACTAAAGTATTTTTTTCCATGTTAAGTCTACAAATCTTCTGAAATCTATTCACAGATTGTGAAATCTGTGGATTTCCTGTGGAAATCCATGGACTCCAAGTTAAAAACTCCTGCTCCTGAATTAGGGTACACTAGGCAGGAGAGCTCTGAAATTCTGGGTTGAGTGTACTCCATTACTTCTTGATGGTGAGACTGAGTGAGGACAAGGTTTGAACCTAAGTTGCCTCATATGTAAAAACTATAAATACCCACAGCTAATCTAGAAGTCCTTCTCAGTTATATCGATGACTATGCCTGTTTCAAATAAACTTCCTTAAATCTGCCTGCCTTAGTTTATCAGACCTTTGCTACTTTTTTTCTTTTTAGCTTCCTTACATAAAAGATTATTCTTGGAAAATCAGCCACAAATGACACATTCTTTATTAACTTACATAGGATTTCAGGTGCTTCATTCTAATTTCTGAACTTCAGTAGCTAAAGTTGGACCTCAAGTCTCTTCTAGTTCTACATCTATGAGCAACTCCTGTTCATTTAAGGCTGATTTTTAGTCAAACAGAAGTACATTCTACTAAAAATTACAAAAAAGTTACTTTGCAAAATTACATTTATCAGTTTTTAAAAATTCAGATTATTAGTGGTTGTAAGTGAACATTTTGAAAAAAGTAGAATCAACTAATAGCTACATTTTCTCCAAGGTAGCAATTTTTAAAATATCTTACTAAAAATAAATATGCCATAAGACAACCCATGCTAGGGCATCCATGCTAAATAGGATAATTTGTCCTATTTAAGAAGTATCTTAGTGGCATACTCAATTTGGAGACCTAGTGCCAGCTGTTTCACAGATATTGTTCTGGGCTTCAATATCTCCATCTGCAAAAGTGATGGACTAGACAGAGTAAGATCCTTTTTAATTCAGATTCTATCATTTGGTTTTATAAGTAAAAATTCTAAGAGTTATGGGTATTAATGTGATAGAATTCTAAAATGTTATTTAATATGACATAAATTGGCTTATATTTGGTATATATAAGTTTCAAAGAAAATGCCCACGTAAAATTCAATAACTCAGTAAACTGACATGATTAGAAATGAGAGATTCTGGATTGTAGTAGTTTTTTTTTTATTGTTTTTAAATTTTGTTTTGTTTTTAAAAGATAAGTGAATGTTAATTTCTTTAAGCACTTTAGCATTATTTCTGACAAAATTTCAAACTTTTTCATAGCTTCCCAATTTAATTTTTAAAAAAATATTAAAAGTTTTGGTCTTTGTCTTTTTTTTTTTTTTGCCCCAAGGTCTTAATTATAATCAACTGTAACATTCTCTAGTTATTTATATCAGGCTATCTTTAATGATTATTAGTATATGCCCTGAAACTTGCTTTCTTAATAAGAAAAGTTTTGTTATCATGAGATCTAAACATTTTAAAATTGAAAGGAAGTTTATAAATCACATTATCTAATGTCCTCTCTTTCTCACTCTTAAAAAAATGAACAAGTCAAGTTCCATAGTGCCTTGTCCAAATACTTACAAGAAGTATCAGAGTCAGAATTTGAACTTAGCACTCTTTTCATTATATATAACTGACCTGCTTTTCTTGTCAACTGTCAATTTTCAGAAAACTAGAATGTAAAAATATGTAACTGTTCAATTAATAGCTGCCTTTCTAGAAAAAAAAAAAGTTGACTGAATCAGATTAAAACAATATATTCACCTAAAACATTTTCTTATCTTCAAGTGTCTTCATTCTCTATCAATTATTATTACTACTTCTGCTGCTACTCCTACTCCTACTACTCCTCTGCTTTAGTAAGCATTTAAACCTACATTCATTGACCTTTAACTTATAAGGAAACAGTCATCTTATGGACCTCTTATAGTACACTACTAAAACCATTATGGACAACTTGTATTTTTGCAACTATAGGAATAAACTGGATAATTATGAAGGTTGTTTTTTTTTTTTTTTTAACTTTCAAATATATGGTATAACTAGATATTTTGAGCTGAAAGTTTCTACATATCAGATAACTGAGGCTTTGCTATAATATTAACAAAAGAGAAAAACTAAAAAAGAACCAAAAAAAAAGATTATGTTTAAGATGACCTTTGTCTTCCAACTGTGTGTTAGGACACTATAACACATTATGACTTCAAAACAACAACCAAAAAAACTTTTCACCTAACACGCAATCATGTTGCCTACATTAAATGAAAATAAAAACTAATACTATACTTTTCAAAAAGTAACTTTATTCCTCTTTATCTACTTTTATGATTTATCAATGAAAACTAAACTGTTTATGTCACTTTTTTTTTAACTACCAAGTATATTTAGACAATATAAACAGTAATTGGGAAGGAAAAGATGTTAAAGAGTACTTTACCAACAAACATTTCATGAGTAGGTGTCCTAGTAGTAAAAGTGGATACATCTGAAGAAATGGGGAGGTGAACATCACCACTAGATTTTGTGAGGAAAGGATTTAAGCTTGGAATGGCATCATCAACAGCATCTACAGTAGCAGAAAAAGGATCTGTGTAGTCCAAGTGGGTTAGAGCAAAATGAAAAAAGGAAGTAAATGAATTAGTATTGGAATTAGTCAACAGGTTCATTTTAAGTGAAAAAAGTAGCTTCATTATTTTTGTTTAATCTTAAGTACTCAGATACTGAAATCAACAAATGAAAAAAATAAATTTAGTAATGCATTTTACTAGGAATCATCTATGCATTCACCATGGACAAGTTTTTACTACAAGCAGCTATATATTAGGGATAGAAACTTATAAGAAGCTTATAATTAGGCATTACAAATCAGCCTTAAACATACACAAATAAAAACATATTAGAAAAGGAATGTCATTGTTAATGGCTTCTGGTTGTTGAAAACTTGAAAGAAGAGGTTCTAATCATGTGAAAAAATAATAGAAATATGATTCAGCAGGTAAGAATGTGAAAAGTAGAGATTTGTGATGTGTAGAAAAAGCTAAGCCAATACAGTAGAGAGGACATTAGACCAAAAAAAGACACAGGTATAAAATCTGGCTCTATCACTTATTAGCATTGCAACCTTTGACAGGCCACTGGAGGACTTCTGCCTCATCCAAAAACTGGGTTGGACTAAAAGGTTTTCTCTCAAATAATCTATTTATCTATATACACTTTGAATATTAAGAAACCAGGGAGACAAGTGACCTTAAGGCCAATTGTATTCAAAGTTTTGGGGCAGCACTAGTTTTGAATCATAAGATCCTGAAAGAGTTTAAAAAAAAAAAAAAAAAAAAAAAGGATGTTCTTTTCTACTCAGGTAGTCTCTTTCTCTCTATGTATTTATGTATTTATTTATATATATATAATACATATTTGTCAAATTCTGCATCCAAAGTTATATTAGCAATAAGGGATATGCATATATTCTCTAGTATAATCATTTCAATTAGTTAAAACTACTCCATGAACTGATTTAAGGTTCTAGAATTAGAACTAGGAAAAAGAATAATCAAATAAAAACTCAATTTTGAACATCATTCATAAAAGTAAATAAAGATATTATTTTTCTAAGAGTTGTGGTCTCACAATACTTATTTTTGCCTAAAGGAACATCTTGGAAATTTTTCTCATGACTATACTATCTAGTGTCCTAACAATTATAATTTCAATAATGTCATAATTTTAAGCTTCTAATTCATTTTCAAATTATAAGCATTATTTCCTCTATCTCCCATTCTACATTTTTACAAAATGGAAAAGAAAAAACCCTTGTAAGACTTGCATATAGTCAATCAAAAACAAATGGCCAAATCCAAAACTGCATACCTCATTAGCAGGTTATATTAATGAACCTTTAAAATTATAATTGGTAACCACATTCATTCAGAGACCCTCAATCATTCAGTCTGGCTTAATAATCTTGCTGTTACTATGTAACTTGTTTTCCTGGTTCTGTTCACTTCGCGTCAGTTTATAAAAGTCATTCCAAATATCTCTGAAACTGCCCTTTTATTGCTCTTGACATTGATCACTTCCCTTAGCCTTAGTGTGTGGTTCTTTGCTACCGTAAGAAATGATGAAAACATTTTTGCCCACAAAGTAGCTTCAGTCTTTCATTGATCTCTCCAGGGTATAGGTCTAGTAGTGGCACAGCTAGTTCAAACAGTATACTCGTTTTACTGACTTGGGGAAGACAGTTACAAATTGCTTTCCAGAATGACTGAACCAGCAATTCTTTGTTTAACCAACAATGCATTATTGTACAAACAGGCACTTTTCAGAGGGGAAAAAAAAAACATGCCATCAACAAACATATAAAATATGCTTTGAATCACTAAGAACTAGAGAAATGCAAATTAAAGCAACACTGAAGTTCTCTCTCACATACATTCTTATTTTGCCCCCTTATTAAAAGAGCTTTTAACATTCTCATTCTATGTAGGGGTGTTGGGAAGGTAATAAGCATTATAAATACACACCTATCTACTATGTGCCAGGCACTGTGCTTAAATTCTTTATAAATATTATCTCATCTGATTCACACAACAATTCTGGAATTGAGATTGTTATTATTCTTAAGAAAACAGGATCACTGGATTTGAACTTAAGTGTTCCTGGCAATAGGCATTCTATACACTGAATCACCTAGCTGCCCTAATACCCAAAATAATGCTGACTTTTAAGTCCATTTACTCCCATGCTTTTCACTATTTTTCACAAACAAGTGTTCTATTTAATCAAAAGCTATTTATGCATTATTAATATAATTATAGGATTTTCATTGTTCTTAATAATAATTTGGTTTTTTTTTATATTTGACATTGAGCACTTCTCTGTGCTAATATTTCATTTAAAAGTTTGTTCATTAGAAATATTTGTGTACAGATTTTTTTTTTTTTTAATTCTCCCTAGTTTAGGAATTGAGATCATATTTATATCATGAAAATAATTTGGAAAATCTAATCTTTTCCTGTTTCTGAAAAGATAGATAGGAATTGCTCATTAAATGAATTTGCTTTTTTCTGAGGGGAAAGAGTTCATTTATGGTTTGTTCACTTTTTTCTCCTCTAAGAAGGAGTTATTTAAATTCTCTTTTTCTTAATATGTTAATCTGGGCACTTTACATTTTCTGTAAATATTTACCTATTTCCTTTGTTTTGTTGGCATATGAAAATTTTAGATAATTTCCTTTTCATTTGTTTTGACCATTTTCATTTTTGACACCAACAATTTGGTTTTTCTTTCTTTTTTAAAAGTTAGCTAATAATTTATCTATGTTTTTGTCCCTCTCCCTCCATTAAAGGCTTTACTTAATTTAATTATTTCTATAGGTTTTTTTTTCTTTCAATTTTATCACTCTTCTTTCATTTTAAGAAATTCTCTTTTGCTGTTTAATTGGTATTTTTTAACTTAGTGCTTTTTTAGGGTCTTTAATTGCATGCACAGTTTACCAATCATGATCTCTTTTGTAGTATAATCTTTTATAGATATATATTTACCCTTAAGGATTGCACTCATCATACCTGAAAGTTTGGGTATATTTTCTCATTAGCTATTTACTGTTTCTATCACTTTTTTTTTTGACCAATACATTATTTATAATTAGATTTTTGGCCCTAGTGAATTTCTAATCCTTTCTTCATGGCCTTTTATTAAATTTGCACAATTATTAACAAATTTAATATTTCTGTTTTTCTGCCTTTGCTGAGATTTTTATTGCTCCAATATAGCTATGAGCAATTTTTGTCAAGTTGTGATACAATTATGTATGCAAATGCATGTATATACATATACATATACAAATATTATGTGTATATATATATATATATATATTCCTTTATATTCTCATCCATATCTAAATTCTATGCATCGTTTCTTTCCTGTTATCTTTTTGTTAGTCTTGACTAGACTTGACAAGGGTACAAACTGAGACCCCCCATTACTATAATTTAACTATTTCTCCCCAAAACTTGTTTGAATTTTTCTTAATATATTTAGATCAGCAGTGTCAAACTCAAACAGAAAGGCAGGCCAGTAAACTATATATAAGGATACTTGTAGGTACATATTGACTTAGAAAACCTCATGTTAATCATTTAAAAAAAAAATCTGTTTCACTGCATTTTTATTTATTTTATATCACAATTACATTTTAATCTTGTTTAGGCTATACTTGGGAATTCATAGGCCTGCAGGCTACATATTTGACACCTATGATTTAGCCCATATATATTAAGTATCATTATAAATTCTTTATTTGCAGTACCTTCCAGCAAAATGTATTTTTCTTGTTTCTCTAATCAAATTCATTTTTTGTTGTTGCCTTGTTTGAGATTATGATTGCTAAACTTGCTTTTTTTTTTAAGTTTAGTTGATATGTAATAGCTTTAATTCTAGCTCTTTATTTTATGTGTGAATCTGTTTCAAGTATTTTTATAAAAAGCAGTGTCACATTTTAATTTCTAATCTTTTTTTAATAATCCTGCATTTTGTGGATGAGTTTACTCAATTCAGATTATCAGTTTTTATTTTTATCATATTTCCTTCCATCCTATATTCTTGCAAAATTTTTCCCTCTCCCCTCTCACTCCAGTTGTGAAAGAAAAGGTGTTTAATACCAGCATAAATAGAGCAATTTTTACTCAATTGTTCTACTCTTTTCCACCCCAATCACCTCTAAATTTTTTTGATCTTTTAATTTTTCTTTTCAATTGCCCTTAACCATCTACCTTTTAGTGTTAGTTTCTTTTGTTTATAACTAATCTCTCACCAATCCTATACACCCCCCACTCCTGCCTCCTAAATTCTTGTTTTACCTCTCTCAAGTTCTCTCCTGTTACTTCACTTATTTATATGTATTTCTACAAATTCTGCAGGGAGGGGAAAAAAAGATTGTATCCTTTATTGACTGATCCAGGTCAAAGTGAAGTTCAAATGATAACCACTTTCCTAAACACTTTCTCGTTCTTTGTACAATCTTCTATAATCTTATGCATCCAGATTATGTAAAATAGGTAAATTTCCCATACTTTTCTTCTTCTTCCTCCTTAAGTATATTTCTTTTTGGGGCAACTAGTTGGTGCAGTGGATAGAGTACCAGCCCTGAAATCAAGATCTGAATTTAAATTTGGCTTCACACACTTAACACTTCCTAGCTGTGTGACCCTGAGCAAGTCACTTAACCTCGATTGCCTCAGGAAAGAAAAAAAAAAGTGTATTTCTTTTCTTTTCCTAGTTCCATGACTCGACATCAGAATTCTAAAACAACACTAGATTTCCCTCTTTCTATTAGAATGTAGGTACTTCATTTTTGTAAAGTTCATTTACATTGTTCAAATGTATTTGCCTTTTGTTTCTCAAGAAGCGTGTTTGAATTTCAAAGTTTGAATTCAGTTCTTTCCCTCAGAATTTTCCTCAGAAATGCTTGGGAGTTCTCTAAGTTCCATTTTTTACTCCTATGAAATAATGCTTAATTCATGCCAAGTTGTTTTTTGTTGCAAAAACTTATTATTTTGCAATATCATATTCCAAGCTCATATTTTTTACGGCAGTAGCTACCAAACTTGTGTAATCCTGATTATGGCTCCTCAGTAATTGATCTTTTCTTTTGGCTACTTATGATATTTTTCATTTAACCTGGAAGCTCTAGATTTTTGCTATGACACACTAATTGTTTTCATATTGGGATTTCTTTTCAGATTTGGCCAGTGGATTACTTCTACTTCAACTTCTGCTTCTCAAAGGTCCAGGCAATTTTCATTAATTATTTCTTGATACACAGGGCTTATTTTTTGTCATGGATTTTAGGTAGTTTTATGATTCTTCCACTCTCTCCTTTTATATGTTTTCTTGATCAAGTCTTTGAGGAACTTTATATTTTATTCAATTTTTTCAGTTTTTTAATTTTGTTTCAATATTTCTTATTGTCTCTTGGAGTCAATGATTTCTTTTTTTGTGTATCTAATTTTCTACGACCCAGATAACATTTAGTACCTCCTGTATTAAGCTACTATGTTTTTCCTGTAGTACTTCTCAAATCTTTTCTAATTTTTCTTTAATCTTACTTCATTTCTTCTCAGAAGCCTACTCACCCTTGTAGCTATGTTGTATTTACTTGGAGACTTTGCTTGTAGATGTTGTAAAGTAATCATCTTCATCTGGGTTTGAGTCTTGGGAATCCCCGCCTCCACAATAGCTCTTTATCATGGATATCTTCTTTGTTTACTCATTCTTCCCAGCATGTTAAATGAATTAGGACTTTTTGTTAGGGCTATGTTGAGACTTTGGTCCAAATCTGTATTTTCCACTGCTGATTTCTTTGAACATTAAGTGCTATACCCCTCAAGAGTTACAAGGGCACTTCCTGCCTAATATCTATAAACTTTCAGAGAGTTTTAACTGGTCTGATTTATAGTGAAGTCAGACTGTTACCTTCCTACTGTAAGCTTTGCAAGCATGAGATCACAGTTTGGGTCTAGATTACATATCTTCAGGCTTTCCCCAAACCCTACCAATTGAAACTCCAGCTGTTGGTCCCTGTCTCTATCAATTAGCTGGAAAGCTGTATAGGCTGAAAGTGAGAAAATTGCAAGTATCCCTTGGTCTGAGCTCACTCTCCTGGTTACTGAATCCCTGATCCAGTTCTAGAGTCAAAGACACTCAGCAATCTCTTCTTTCTATTCCAGCTTCTTGCCTAGTATATAGTCTCAGGCCCAGTACCCAGTGGATCTGTGACTGATCTTTGCCCTGGTGTCTGGCCATAAGCACCAGTCTCGGTCCATGTTGGATGCATGACCCAGAACCAGCCTCAGAGCAAAACATAAAAAAAAAAACACTGGCTAGCTCCTATTCCTCCCCTCCCCTTCCTCCACCAAATACAGCCCTGTTCCCAGTTTGTGCTACATCTGAAACACTATTCCTTACTCTTGTCCATATGCACAGGCACCAGACTAGTTCCCTGCTAGAAGACTCTGTTTTAGTCTTCCAGGCTGGATCTCCCTGTCTTCAATGCCTACAAGACTGTCTATTTTGAATTTAGCTGAAAAATAGCCCATTGAATGGGAAGAAAAAAAGCATTTATTGAGTATCTACTATATGTGAGGAACTGTACTAAGTATTTTATAAGTATCTAAGGCATATAAGTGCATTTTATGTTGTATCACAAATAACATTTTATCCTGTGACACATTAGTAGTCACAATAAAACCAGTCATAATCTCAGCACACTGCTGTTTGCTATTCTAATGCCCCCCAAAATTTGTTGATTTTTGCCATTCTCAATACGTTGACATTTCTATACTCTGAATAGTTGTCTTCAAAGAAAAACATTTTAAAACCTTTTACAAGATAAACAACTTTTTTTATCTAAATAAAAATATGGTAACAGCAATGTTACTACCATAGATTCTGAGTCTGGTAGACAAATTTATGTAATTATGTCTTGAATGCAGAACCATTACAAAAATTTTTATAAGACATGACAATCTCTGCAGATGAAATCTCATAAGTTTCAAAACTGATTACTATAAATTTTCATTGTCATAACAAGCGGCCTGATTTTTTGAAGCAGAATGTAAAAAACTATACTACCAACAATATTCTTATGTGAACAAAAATGACATTTCTGTCAATATTCCTTTTCAAGAGTTAGCTGCATTGGTGCTTTTTAACATATTAATATTCAATCAAGAGCTTTTGCTGTTCAAAATGAAGGACTCATTAATAATGTTCAGTAAAAGCTTATTCTTGGTCTCACCATGATATATTTTGCATCATTAAAATTTCACACTGGAACTTGATTTTTTTCATTATTCCTTTTTTTTCTTAATTTTCCTTTTGTTTTCATAAAATATTCTTTGTTATATAGGATGTGAGTGGGGTGGGAGGGAGGCAGGCTGGATTTAGAGGAAATTTAGGTGATTAAAAAAACAAAAGACTAAAATTTCAATTTTTTAAAAAAGCTCAATTCCTGAATTTCACAAACTACATAAATTAAAGACAATCTTGAAGCACTCTAAAATGCTCTTTGGCTTACAAAAATCTAAAACCCAATAACAAAAAAAAAAAAATTTGTTTTGAACCATATTACTTTTCTATCACCACCCTTACACTCAAATAAATAAAATGCTTTGAAGCTGCAAAATAAATCTCTATTAGTTCCCTCACTTTAGCTATGGTGAAGCCCATCTTTCCCCCCACCCAAGAATTAAGAGATTAAGGTTAGCTTGGATAAATATGCAAAAATATAAATTAAAGATTTTTAAACTGGTGAATAAAAGGACTCAAGAAAAATGTGACTGATGGAATGCGTTGTAGGTTATTTAATTAACATCCAGTTTTTAAGAAATTTTCTTCTAATATAGATTACACACTATATTTGTTATCCTGTGTTCTCAGATTATGTGTACCCTAATTCTTTGCACTTTTTCTATACCATGTTATTATAAATAGAATCATATAACCAAAAACCTATTATACTACTCACACAAAACATTTCAGACATAGCAAAATGTAATCCTAAAAAACATTTCAATACTTCCTCAATATGTAATCTCATCAACGTGGATATCTCTTTCTAATGGTGAAGACCACAAGCCATATATATATCAGCACATATAACCATAACCTTCCAAAAGTCCTCCACAGGATTTTTCAAGTATATTTCCTTATTTTATGCTTTATTTAATGCAAATAGGCACAAGCTCTTTCTTATTATTAATATTCCTAGGAATCTCGTTTGATTGTGATATATGGGGAATAGTGACTGGAACAAGATGCCCCCCTCCCTTTTTTAAAACTCTTATCATGCCATTTAATGGCATAACTGAAAATAATGAGGTGATTAACACATTACTGATCCAAAGATACCTTAACCAGAGTCAGAATTTAATCGTTTCTAGATTCTTTTCTCAACATCTGCCTTAGAATAATTTGTGGAAAATATCCAAGTTAAAATATAGTAATAGAGGGTGCTAATAAAACCCTAGTTTTTTAAAAGAAATAATTCAGTTTCATCTCAACCCGTGTCTCCTTCAATGCTTTCAGAGAACAATTTCTCATTGTGTTGAAGCAGATATTTCTATCAGAAGAGTGCTTTTAAAGCAACCTTTTGATTTTTTTGAAGTCAAAAAATAAATTTAGTTTTCTTGCATCTTTCATTAAACCCCAAATCTTTAAAAACCATTGTATACTATTTACAAAAGCTTGCTTGCTCCCTTCTACTTTCTTCAAGGATGTCCGCAATACATAAATTCTTATATTTTATACTGATGGAAAAGTAGGAATAGGAATGGTGAAAAGCATTCTAATATAAATCTTTACTGATTTTAAAAATTTTTTGTTCAAGTTACATAGTATGGTCCATTATAGAAGTTTTCTGCCTTCTTATTCTTTGCATCAGATATCAGGTCAAAAGGTGCAATTGCCTTTAGAAAGGCATTTCTGCCAAGGTTTGTTACGGGTGATATGACATGAAATGACCAAATGTTCAATAAAATGGTTCTTTTCATTTCTTGACTAAGGATAACACAAACTCTGCTAATTTCTGATGTAGCTGAACTACTATATTCTATAATAGTAAAAGATCTACATGATGATACAAATGCTGGACAGACTACTGTAAAAGACTTAGAGAATAAGAGAAAATCTACAAGATTAGAGAAAAGACAATGCCCTCATTTCCAAAAACAAAGAGAATGGAATCTGCCAAGTATAGGTCAGTATGACTGACTTATAGTAATGGAAGATTATTAAAAATAATTGATTATCAGTAAACATCTAGAAAAGGAAGCAGCAATCAGAGAGAACGAGTATCATTTCAACAACAATAAGGCCTATTTCATTTTACCTCTTTTTTTTGAAGATCAGAGAAACTGCAGAAATAGCTTACTTAGTTTCTAATAAAGGATTTAACAAAGTACTTCATGTTCTTTTTGTAGAAAAGATAGAGAAATGTAGGCTAGATAATTCTGTAATTATGTGAATTCATAACTGGCTGAACAGGTGGATCAAAACACTAGCTATTAATAGGAGAATGTCAATATGAAGGAGATTTCCAGCATAGTGCCCCAATAATTGGTACTTAATCTTGTACTGTTTATAATATACTGGATAAAAATAATGATGGCATATCTACTTTACTGGTGAATTAAACAAGCTAGAAGAATAGCTAATACATTAGAAAACAGGATACAAAAACAAAAGAAAAACAAAACAGACTAAAACAATGGGCTGAATATAAGAAAACATTTAATAGGGATAAATATCTAGTCTTATATTTTGGTTAAAGAAATCAACACATCAAAAACAAGAGAAGAAACATAATAGCAATTCATCTAAAAAACATGTGCAAGTTCTTGTAGACTGCAAGTTCAATGAGTATACATTTGGAAAGAGCAGACTACATGGGCCACAGTGTACACAAAACTGTTTTAAGAAGAAAGCATAGGAGGGAACCCAGGACAGTAAAGGGCCTTGAGTTCAAGTCACATATTGACTAATTGAAGGAACTTGGGGTTTTGACCTAAAGAAAATTCAGGAAAGACATATTAGCTATCTTCAAATATTAGTATTGCCATCTGGAAATAGTTATTGAGGTTTCTCCCTGTCTCCTGAAGACAAAACCAAGAGCAAAAAATGAAAGCTGCAAAGAACTAAATAATGTGCAACATAAAGAACTTCCTAAACATTAGAGGTCTAAGGATATGAAAAGAACTGCCTCATGAGGTATTGGCTTCCCGTTCCCTGAAGATCATAAAGCAAAGGCTGGATAACTTGTTAGTTATGTCTTGGTACAAACTGGAATGGATGGCTCTGGAGAACTCTTGTCAACAAGACTGTTCCTCCATTTTTTTTCTTGAAATATCCCACATTTCTTATTTAGTAGCTGCTTCATAAATCAATGCTGAATGAATTCCTTTATTAGACACTCCAGGTATTGCCTCCGAGTCATTCATCTACATACTGCTAAATTCCCTTTATTTCCTGCTAAATTTATATTGAGAATGCCAAAACTAATATAGGTTTATAGATTGTGAGAAGGAAAAATTTTCAGAAATATTGTCTGAGAGCCTCATTTTTCAGCTAAAGAAAGTAAACCCTAGAGGAGCTAAATGATTTGACTAAGATCATCTTAGCCAAATTTAAAACTAGTTCTTGTGACTCCAAATTAGTAATTTTTTCTCTCCTCACCAGAATTTAGTTGAGCTTCTCCTGCAGTATGCCTGTTCATTTTTCATGGGAAAAAATTTCATATTTAAAGTATCAATATCTAAATTGTATTTATCATTCTGACAATATCTAGTCCCTATTTTGCTACCTTGCTACTATCACAACAGAAGTGAGGGGGGAAAAGAAAAAAGGCCAAACAAGATGAAGGGACATTTTGAATTTTTCTTTTCTTTCAAAGGCTGCAAAAGACAGAAAGTCATCCATCAATCAAGTGGCCAGCTTACTGGTAATAAACTTCTTCATGCTTACCTAAGCTGTAGGTACTCAACTTTGACAAAGTAGAAACCTGAGTTCATGTAACAATGAAATAAAACAATAGCATTTTGCAGAAGGAAAAACTATCTACTACTAAATGAATACTATAGGTTCTCTAGTTGTTCTTTGTTTTTTGGAAGGTGGAAAGCACTAAAGAAGTAAATTGGGACTAATTCATGCAATTGTTTCATAGCCAAAAAGATTTACAAAGAAAACAAAAGGTTAGTTAACACTTCTAATCTTTGTACTATGAAAGATTAGGAATGTTGACTTATTAAACTTAGATCCCATTCATGAAATAACAATCATTAAAGACAGCATGTACTGTAGCTCTTTACTTAGATATCACATAGTTTTTCTTGATGTCTTTCTTTCCCTTTATCTATGTAACACAATATAGGTAATAAAAAAAGTTGTCAAAAACTTGCTAAAAAAGCAGGCAAAGTACTTTAAAATATACATCTAGATCTCTTTTCTTTTAAAATCCAGAAAATCTATAATCAGTTTCCTCAAACATTAAAAAAATCCCTATAGGGGCAGCTAGGTGGCGCAGTGGATAGAGCACCAGCCCTGAAGTCAGGAGGACCTGAGTTCAAATCTGATCTCAAACACTTAACATTCCCTAGCTGTGTGACCCTGGGCAAGTCACTTAACCCCAATTGTCTCAGCAAAAAGCAAAAAGCAAAAAAAAAAAAAAAAAATCCCTATATATTAAAGATCAGCAAATACTTCGGATTTTAAGAGCCAAGAATTATTTCAACATCCATTATTAACCTGTTAGTTTTAATTAAGCAAATCACTGCTGTTCATTCACTAAAACATTATGGCAAATATTTTGTTAAAACTAACTGTATTTTTCTAGTCATACAGTATTATACATATTCAAGTCTTTCCCCCAGGCAAATTTATTCTTGATTAGCACAGAGGCTCAATTGTTTTTACATTATGGATAAGACTTAATTGAACAGCGAGACTTTCTTAAAAGAACATTACAAACCTATTGATGCAGCAATAAAATTCATCTTACCTTATTCTATAATTTAGTTTAGGTCAATACATTACAAAATATTTATTAAAAGTTTCTCCAAAAGCCAAACATCTTGAACACAATTATTTTAAAAGTATCCCTCACATTTCTATTTATCAAATTAAACCAAAATCACATAGAAAAAGCACCAGAAATAGAGGCAATTTATATAATGTTCCATGCAGAATTACTGACTGCTTACCTCCCCATGTACTTGCTACCTGAGGTGCAGTTGATAAAGAATGTACAGATGGATGAAAACTTGGCTGTTGCAAATCAAGTAGATCATTTGGCAGCTTTGATGTGCTAGAAAAAAATTTCAGGAAAACAGTTTTATGTTCTATTAAATATCAAGAGAATAAAGGTAACCTTAAACATACAACTAAAATTCTCTTCTATGTGGAAGAAGTCATGAGGGATAAGATAGTTTTGAAATAAGTCCATATTATGTGCCAAATAGGCATAAACACTAGATATTCAAGACCAGAATCTAAAAGTAATGAAATTACCATAATCCTTTAAAATATCAATACCTTGTAGTAGACTTCCTGCCATCTAGGGGAGGGGTGGAGGCTAGGGAGGAAAAATTTGTAACAGAAAGCTTTGCAAGGGTGAATGTTGAAAAATTACCCATACATATATTTTGCAAATAAATTTTTTTTTAAATTAAAAAATAAAAATATCAATGCCTGCCCTCCTCTACCCCCAACCCTGAAATATACTGGATTCCTCATTGAGGATAAGTACCATACTGAATATTTTAAGATAATCACCCATATAATATTCCTTAAAGCAAGTCTTCTACCCATATTAAACTACAAGAACTTTGATAACATTCAAAAAAGAAATTAATATCTATTTATGAGTAACCCATAGCCATTCCTACTAAAAAATTATTTTTTAAAAATAATTTCTGTAGGGGAACAGAGAGAAACCTGATACTGAAAAACACTAGAAAAGAATGGATAATATTCTGTGTTGTCCTAAACAAAATACAAGGATTTTGTTCAAAATGCAGTTATCAAACCAAGTATAAGCAATAACTTCTCTAGGCCTCAGTTGGTTCCTTCTTGTTTATGAAATGAAATTAAACCTCATAAGAGTAACATGGACTTGAATTAAAAAAAATTTAAAGGTTTCTCAGCCTAACCCCTTCATTTTATAGATGATCAGACAGAAGCTCACAAAGGTTTAGTTCCACAATATGACAATTTCCTTCATTCTAATTTTCTTCAGAACTCAAAAGACTAATGCTATCTTCTTATGCCTTCCAACTCTCTTGAAGAGAGTTGATTATCTAGAGAGACAGAATATAACATACGTTTTCATATATAGAAAAAAATTGCAAACCAAGTCAGATCAATCATCCTATGCAAAAGCACAGCACGGGATATATAATCTAGTCTAGGCACAAAACACCAATTTAGGAATTAAGAGCTAAAGAGAAGAGTAATCCAAAGATACTTGACAAATATCAAAACTTCTGAAAATACAATGATCCCTTCAAAAGAGTAAGAGATTAACTCCCTAAAAATCACAAGCAACAGTTTTTTAAAAAATAAAGATACTTTATTTAAAAGAAAGAAATGGGGGGGGGGTGCGGTGTAAAAGCTGGTAAGGAAAAAAATGGAAGGACAATCAATTAGAACAGAGAATGATAAACATTAACCAAAGAAAGAACTAAAATAGGCTTTAAAAAAAATCAATTACTTACAGTTTACAAGAAATACTAAAACAAAACTGAAAGATTGAAAAAAAAATTGCAGATAATATAAAATACCAGATTTAAAAAAAAAGGCCTAGAAAATAAGTCAAGGAGACATAATTTAAGAATTATTGCACTACTGGAAAGTCACAATTTAAATAAAGGCCTGACCACTTTTTTCTAGAAATCTTAAATGAAAAGTGCCCAGATCTATCACATCCAAAGGGAAAAGTAAAAAAAAAGAATCTACTCATTACTTCTGAAAAAGACCCACAAAAGTGAAAATTCCAGAACTGTTATAAAATCCAGATTTCCCATCTTAAAGCAAAATTATTGCAAGTACTCAAAATGAAGTTCAAATATAAAGAAATCACAGAAGAAATTTGTAAAATAATTATTCCAAAAGATAAAAGAAAGGCTTGCAACCAAAATTGCATGAAAAACTTAATTTAATCTTATAAAGGGAAAAAATGAATATTTTTTGAAATAAGAGCTGTTTAAGCATTTATATTGAAAAGTACAGCATTCAGTAGGAACTTGGAAAAACAAACACAAAAGTTAAAAGAAAATTAGAATTAAATTTACTTAGGCAATTAAAAAATACTATATGATATATTTCATTCTAATAGACAATACCCCTTCAGAATCTTGATGTCTTCAAAGGGTATTGGGTGAATTAAATTAAGAAAAACAAAAGATCTGATCTGCAGTATTTAAATAGGGAAAGAGAATAGTAAAAGGAATATATTAGTATAGAAAGATTCAAAAAGTGTGGAATTTACCTTCTAGTTCTTCTATTTTGGATGTATAAGAAAAAGAAGTCTCTAACAAGGAAAAAAAATGTAGGAAAATGGACCTCAAACGAGTCCCACTTTTACTTGCAAGAGACAAATGAGAGTACACAAAGCTTGGTGTAGAAATGCATCTTCAGTTCAATAGGGAAACCCAGATGACATGGGGAATATTAAAAGGAAGGCTAATACCTAGAAAGGAATAGTTAACTAGCTAGCAAATAACTTTCTGATCCTAAAAGAGGACTAACAAGAAAAAAAAAAAATTAAACATACAACTAGAATCTAGGAAGGAATGATCAAGTGAGGAACAATAGAACAAACTAGTAGGTTAATGTAATAGAATATAATTGAGATATAAGAAAAACAAGAGATGATTACTGAGAATCCTGAGTATATATAGTGAAGAAAGCCTAATCAAGAAAACAATTTACACAAGGACTATGTTAAAAAAAAAAAAAAAAAGATTCTGAAAATTTAACTCTGATCATTCCATTGACCAACCATATCTCCAGAAGACTTTTGATTACAAGTTACTCATCTCCTGATTGACTGGTGATGGACTCAAAGTACATAAAAATACTTAGATACGGCCTCTATATGGATTTGGTTTTACTTAACAATACTAATTTGTTACATGTTTTTTTCCTTTTCCTTGGATTTCTTCCCCCAATTGGAAATAAAGGAAAAGGATTAAAATATTGATGCAAAAAAAAAAGGTGTATTTTTAATGTTTTATCCATCTTAATTTAAAAAAAAAATTTGAACTAAAAACTAAAAGAGAATTTATATATATACATATATACACACACACACAAAACAAAAGATTACATATTCAACCTTTAATCTGCTTTAAATTGTCTTTTTTTGCATCAAAACATATGAGAATAAAGTTTAAAAAAAGCATAGTTTTGAAAGTAATGTGTGGTATTTATTACATACTTTAAAAAGACAACAGGGGCAATCAATTTTATTACTACAGCATCAAATAGTGAAAACCAGTTTGAATGGTATAATTCTACCTTGGCAAGATGTAAGTGTGTCAAAGCTAATAAACCCATAGACTGGGAATTAAATCATCTCAGTCTCTTAGATGAATGATACCTTTCAGTTTCCTACTTCCATATCCCTTATTTGTTATTCTTCTTTCCTCAGAGCAATTTAGGAAAGAATTCTCATTTCACTGGTCCATAAACAACAAGGCAGCTTCCTGTCATTATTATATTGACTCTCCATCTCAAATGATATATAAATTTGAGCCATAAAAGGCTCCAGGCATCAGACCAGAATCTGGATACCTTCCCCTCCCCCCCAACCATCCCTTATGTGCTGCCTACTCCAGACAAGAAAAGCCCTGTTTCTGCTAACAGATGTTCTCCTTCTCCCCTTCTAAGTTTAAAGTTTACTAAAACTATCTTTGCACATACTCCTTTTCATCTGAAGTCCTCTATACTCTTTACTACAATCACGTTAAGTTCAATATGCACTTTTAAAAAACAAATTGCAACAAGTTCAGTGTTTGATTTAAACATCTTTTGTTTTTCTTTATACTGACATATTTGTTTGTTGATTGAGCTCTTAATTAAAAATTGAAAAATAAGTTCTGTGATTCTAATTAGTTATCAGGGTGATTATTTTGTTAGTACTATAAGACTTCAGAATATGACAAAGGAGAAGTGTTGTATTTCAGAAATGTTGTATCTAGAACTTCATAAGATCTAGATTCTAACACTTCCTAATGTCAACCAGAAATTAAAACTTCATGGGATATAAGTAATAACTTGATTTATTACAAGAGAAAGGCACATGCTTATGGAAACTCTGTATGCTAAGGAGTTGATAATCCAATAGAGACTTGCATATTAGATAAATGACAAAAGTAAAACACTTAATCACTTTCAACCTATAGGGTTAAGCATATCTATAGTATCAATTCATACAAAGAACATACAAAAATTGGTTTGCAAAATTTAAGTCAAATAGAAACAAATCACTGCATATTTTATAGTGATTCAGAAAAAACCCCTCAAATAACATTATCTATGTTCTATTTTTATTTATTAAACATTTCTTAATTTCATGTTAACCTTGATTGGCCTCATTAAAAAGTTTTGCCAGCCATGAGTTTGACACCTCCACAACACAAAAACTTCCAAAAGCATTAGTGCAGTTTTAAGACATTAACTCTTAAAGTTTAATAATTATTATTAAATAGTTGTTTTTCTAGACACATGGAATCTAATGCTTCACTGAAAAATTGAGGACTTTCATTAAATTTAATTTCCCTTCTCCTCCCTCACATCAGACATCTTCCCCAACTCTTCATTCATTTTTTAACTCTAACAAAGAGGAACTCTTCTACTTGCCAAAGCCAAACCCTCTACATAGGCCCTTGATCCCATTCACTCCATTTTATGAATTTATCTTGAAGTTAGTCAAGAACAAATATAGAATCTTTTGGATTCTTTTAATATTGTTTTTCTTCTAAGATTTAAGTAATTTACATATTTCTTCATGTTGGTTCATTTCTAATAAACCTAGCCAAAGCCATGGACTTTGTCCTTCTACTTGTTTTGCTATTCCTCAGAGAATATATTCTTTCTACTATCGTTCTAAATATTCAATTCAGGCAAAATCAAATTGAATGTATAACATGATTTTTGGAGGCAGATCTAGGTAACTGCTATAATGCTTACAATCAATTCAGCTAGAAAAATTTTATAAATTGTATTCAATGCATCAAGTTTATGGTTAAAAACACCATACTTTGCAAGACTAATTCTGCACAAAATTTATGGTTAAAAACATATCTTGCAAGATTATGTATTACACCAGAAGTCAATACACTCTAAAATCGTTATCAGAATAAGCTGAGGAATGTGCTGATATATTCACTGCAGTATAGTAGTTTATCTATAATGATGTAACTTGATTCTAACTCCTGTTAGAAATATGTTCTCTAGATTAACAAAAATGTTGCAATTCAGTTTTTAAACTTCTATTGCAGAAACCCACTGTCATTTGTTTATGGAAATTATTCCATCAGTTAATATAATTAACTTCAATAGGTAAAGTTTGAAAAAGGAAGGCAATTTATCAGTGATTGACATATGCAATAGCTTATATTTAAACACAAAGAGTACATCATGAACAGATACATCGCGTATACTTGAATTCTTTTCACATTTTACCTTATAGGGATTGAAGCTAGTGAGGCAAAGATTTATGAGTTTATTTCTCAACTGAGAGAACACCATATCCTTCAGTCCTTCTTCAAACCTTCTGATCAGTCCTTGAAGGATCTTAACTATAACTGTTTATTCTCACACTCCCTTATAGTAGAAGTTACTGGGGTTAATGATGGGAGGCTATGTCTTTGCCTACAAAAGTGGTCATGGTAAGGTATGTGAAGAATATTAGAAACTGAAAAAATATGGGAAACAATTTTTGTATTTTAAGTTTCTCTCTTAAATTACATTAAATGTTATTAGAAACAAAATATTCATAAACCTTTGCATTTTTTGAACTAATCACTTTTGTTTTTTTTAATTACTTTAATTTCCCAATATTTCCTGGGTCCTCTCTTGACAAAAACAAAAAATAATTCAGTAGGATATAGAAATTAATAACAATATAATACTTTAACATTCATAAAATGCTTTATAGGGTTTACTTCATTTGATCTGCACAACTACATCAGGGTAGTAATTCAGGTAGTACAGATATTAACTACCACTTTACTAATGAAGAAATAGCCTCAGTGGATTTAAAGATTTGCCTGTAATCATGCAGTGAAGTATGAGAAATAGAATTCAGGACTAGACCCCTCAACTAGCTCCAAATCCAGTGCCTTTTCCTCTATACCAGGGATTCTTTAGCTGTATAAATCTGTTTGGTTTTGTTGTTGTTGTTGTTGTGTTTATATTTTGATAACTGGGGGACGGAGCCAAGATGCTGAACTGCAGACGGCATTCTCTGTGAGCTCCTGAGACCTTCCCTCGGACCCAGACAAATTGAGCCTCCGAACTGGTTTTGGAGTGAAGGCGCCACCAAACACTTGGACTACAATGCACTTCTATCAACAATCCACTTTGAAAAAAACATCAGAGGTTAGCCTCAGGGGAAATCAGCCGCTGCTCACGATCAGACCCCAGCGGGGGCGGAAGTCAGGGCTGCGATAGAGGGGCGGATTCTAGGCACCCAGGAAGCCCCTGGGAGACGCCTGGGCTACTTTGCGCTGCTTGCGGGCAGGTGCTTTGGCAGATCTGCCTTTAGTAAAGGGTGGGCTGAGAGCAGCTGAAAGCGTGGTCCTAGTGCAGATCTAGCCCAACCAGCCTCAAACGGGAAGTCAACTCGGCAAACTGCCCCAGGGCAAATATATTTTGATAACTGTATATCATTATAACTGGTTTGCTTTACAATCCTATGTATTTTATTCATTTAAAAATATAATTGTGAAAAGGAATCTATAGGTTTCACCAGACAAAGCATCTACAACACAAACCTCTGCTCTATATCAAGCTACCATAAAAATAACAACATATTTAAGAGCTTGCTAAATGTATACGATGCAGAACATGACTTACAATAAACTAAATAATGGAATAGGATTTATTGCTGTTTTAATTAAAAAGGTTTCATTGTAATTAATGGAAGCAAAATAAGTACTTTGCCCAAAGATTTAATTTATAGTATTCCTATTTGCTTATGTTAGATGTCATTTTAACTATATAATTTGCAGAGAAGGAGCCAGCCTGCATTGGTTAAAGGAGTTTCCTCACCTGGGAGTTCCCTATTCTAATGAAATCAAATTTGCCATCAATACTCCCTCCTCTCTTTACATTCAACAATGAACAAGGACAGAGAGGGAAACTGAAGAGTTAATCCGTCCAGCTTTGGGAGAATGTCCTATAGCCGATAAATAACCTCATTAAAATGAAGCCAGTTCCCCTCCTCCCCTGTTTCCCCTACCCCAACTGCATGGGTTGTATCCCATTATTAGAATAAAAGTTTCTCCAAGGAAGGGATTTTGCATTTGTATTCCTACTGACTCATAAATGCTTGTTTTCATTCATTCAAGTTTTACCAACCAAACTAGGGAAATCTGTGACTGCTACTTCCCAAAAGTTGAGGGAAGCTAAGGCTTAAAACTAAATAAATTATTCCCCCCTCCCCATTAGACTGAATTCCTTGAGGGGAAGGCCTGTTTAGGTTTGGTGTTCTCTTCTCTCTCCCCCCTCCCCCATAAATGCAGCTATTAGCTCAGGATCAGGCATAGAGCAGGCTCTTAGTAAATGTTTGTTTACTTACTATTTAAAGTATAAGAACTCATGCATAAATACTAGTAATAACCTATTTTATAACCCAAAAGCTCTTTACTTACCTGTTCGAAGAACTAGGGGTAGAAAATATGTCAATGGCTGGTGCAGTCATTATACTTCCTGCTGAGGTGGATACAGGAGAGGCTGCAGTTGTTAAAGAGGTATGAGGTTTCTTTGCAAGTTCTTTTAGGCGTTGTTCCTACAGAAGAAACAAATCCAGAGAAAAAATTCAATTATATTATCAGCATCTATCCAATGTTTAATTTCTTATCATTTACAAAGAATCACAGAAATACAGAGATGGCAGAAACCTTGGGGGCCACTTAACTCAACAATCTCATTTTACCAATAAGGAACCGAGACCAAAAGGTCAAATAATTTGCTAAGAATCATATAAATATTGTGTCTGAAACAGGATTTGAACCTTGGTCTTCTTAATTCCGATTTCAACACTACATCATGCCTACTTAATAAAATATGCCAACAGTTTTCACAAAAATAAAATTACTATTTCTAGCTTTAGTCTACATTTAAGAATGCTTACTTGTTTTTCCAATAAAGAGAAGGATACACTTGCCTTTAAAGCTTTTAAACGAGCCTGTTCTTCCTCTAAGGCTGCTTGCTTTTCCCTTTCATCCACTTTGGTTAGAGACAGGCCAGTACTTGCCAGGGAAGAAACAGCATTGGAAAGGGTTGTAGCCCTAGAATAATTAGACAGAGAGTTGAAGATTGCTCAGTACTTCATATTACAATAAGTGGCAAGGAAATAAATGATCTGATGTATTCCCAACATTTAATATAGTGTCTGGCATACAATAAGCTATACAATAAATACACTAAATGCTTACTGGCTAACTACTAGAACACTACATATGTCAGATTCTCTCAATAAATTAGATTTTCTAGATTTTTTTCTACTCCTTTTTACTCATTATAGGATAAATTTCTGAGAGCAGTAGAAAATGCTGGAAAATACAGGTGGATGTAAAAATGAAAGATCAATAAAATGTATTTTTTAAAGGTTAGTAACCTTTCAACAGGTGTCATTAAATCCACACTTTAGACATCAACATAAATCAGTGCTTCCTAAGTAAAATTTCACACAACTCATAAATGTACAATGAAATTCCTTCATTTTATTACATTTGTATTAATATTTCATAATATGTTAACATTCTGAGGGGAAAAACAGTTAAACATCATCAGGCAGTGTGGGAACAAAAGACTATCAGAACCTGGTAACAAATAGCCTTCTATTTGGTCCTATCTTTCTGCAGGACCAAACACCATTCATTTCTGTTAAGATTCCATTAATAGTAAAAAGTATTAAAATTTCATATTATCAATTTTATAATTCTAGTCATATAAAGTCTCAAAATTCTAAAATATTAAAAAATTATTGACATTTTGTTAAATTATACAAAGTATTTTCAAAATAACATTCAAGATTAGTGCATTTTGTCTTAACCATTTTTTCAGGATGTTTACTCTGAATCTATTAGACTTTTTTATCCTTCATTATTATTTTTACCAGAAAATTGAAAAAGGAAATTTGGAGCACTAAATAAAAATTAAAATTATGTTATATTATTGAGGACAATTCCCTCTAAAAATGAAGATTTACTATATAAAAAGGTCAAATCTCCATATTAAAAGATTAGTAATTAAATATATATCTAAATGTCCTTACACAAACAAACCCTTAAAATAAAATGCAAAAGTTCCACAAATCATAATACTATGTAAGAATTCAATAGCAACATGAAAACATTTTAATCATTTATTAGATACATTAAAATTAGACTTATATAATAGAAATAGAAAGGCTCAAAATTCATATAACTATTCAATTGCTTTAGATGGCTATAACTTGGTACTATTAAAATGATTTTGAAACTAAAGCAACATTTGGAATAAAAAAGGAAAACTTTTAAAAAGCACCTGCTTGCAGCTGTTGAATCTTTGATTTTTTTTCCTTCTAAGGAGGCTAAATGTTGTTCCAAAGCATCAAGAAGACTGCTGGGAGCCTGAATAAAAAAAAAAGGAATTATGAAAAATTTCACAAATGACAAGGACTAAACACAAATGACATATAACATGGCAAGATTGATCAAAGTATAAATTACTTATTCATAAAATGTATTATCTCATTTTTTACTGGAAAAATAGCCATGGTCAGTGTTAAAACTTCAGTACTGGAAAATAGCCCCCAAACAAACTATAATACCCATTTAAAACAGACATTAAGTTGGGATACCATATAAAAATACATTAAGAGTATACTGCATCTTTTATAAAAATCCCATAATTACATATGGAGACCATGACTTAGTCTTTGATAAGCAGTATCCCAGATTTATCTCTCATCTAATAAATCCGAAAATCAAATCATCTCTATTATTACCTCTTTCAAGTAATTGTATACGATTCCAATATAGGTGATTCCCTATAAACTTTTCAGGCTGCATTTTTACTTTATTAAATCTATTTTTTTTTAAATAACTGATGATAAGATTGATAACTTGTATTCTTCTAACCATTTTGCTAACTGATTATAAATGATTTAAAAAAGCCTGCATTTTCCCTTCTCATATCTTCAAGGACTTCTTAATACACGTGTAAATTAATTCCCCTCAACTTTTTTTTTTCTCCCCAGATATGTTCAAGAAGCATTGATGTTCTCTGCTTTTGGGGGTAGGCAGGGGAAGGGAAATGCTAATCAAGGTATTTTTCATGCCTTTGAAATCTTATTTTTTCAAAAATATTGATTTTCCTCAATGCTTTAAAAAATGCTCCATCTGGGACCACTTCCTTATTTCTTCAGAATAATATCCAATTATGACAGCATATCTTGAGCTATAATATTAAGAGTCCAAACATGGAACATTCCAATGTTCTTGATAGTAAAAAGAAAACTTATAAAAATCTTTACAAATCTACTCTATTGTCCTCCTTTCAGTTTATGCTTAATATTTTTAGTTAACGTGTTTATTCTTTATCACATACAGTTTGCTTGGTTGAATCTTTTATCAAGCTTTAATTAAATTTGCTTTTTCTTTGACTGTTCCTTGATTGTTTTTGAAGTAATGTAGCTTATTATCTTCTACATGATACTCTAAGATTTTTCCAACAGGTTTATATTCTAACATGACATTGTCCTTGGCTATTTTCATCTTTCTTTCTCTCTTCCTGTAAGAAGATTAAACGTTTGCTAATTGAAGCTGTTTTTGATTCTTTTGGTCCTTTCATTATAGCCATTAATTTATACTGAACTAAAAGAAATGTGTATATCCTTTCATTCAGTTCCTGTATTTTTTTAAACAAACTATTTAAATGGATCTCACTGAATTTGTTTTAACTGCACACTATTTTTATTTATTTTTGTTCTTTCGGTTAGTTGTATTTTACCTACATTTCTTCTAGCAAACTGGTGATGTCACTCCTAATCTGGAAATAAATGCAAGGCAATAAGAATCATTTCTTTTTTATTAAAATGTAGTTGGTTTTATTTTTTTTTTATGTATGTGATCCTACTATTCTCAGTGACTAGCAAGGCATCTGGCACATACTAAATGCTTGTTATCTCACAAACTGACTCAAACTATTTTTGATACCCAGCATGAGGCTCCAGTGGTACTTTATTTTGGCTATTCTCATTACTTACTCTTAAAATCATATTTTGCAATAGATTTTTCACTGTCCTCCCCCATGTACAATTTTGTATTCAGATCACCAAGTATTAAAGTATATACTGATTTAATTGAATAGTCTTAATAAGGTCACCACACAATTTTTCTGCTTCTTCATATTCCACAATCATTATTAGCAGTTAAGGTACAAACAATTTCACGGTTTTTGAAAAATTGTAATTATATCTCCTAGATTTTTCTGGTTTCCTCATTCTACTCCTCCCAAAGAGACATGATGACAAAAAAGTTTTATTTTTTTAAGAGAAAAATAAGTAATTATATAAATCAGCCAATATAACCAATCAATATCAATCAATATAACCAATTAACATTGGGAGGAAAATGTGATAATATATGCAATGGGAAGGATTCTGGAAAAAAGGCTGGAGTAGATCAAAAAATTTTAAGCTCTCCAGATTTCCCCCACAAACAAAACAAAATTATGCCTCGTAGATAGAAAGGCTTAAGTCAGATTCTGAAGGGATCTATTTAAAGGTGAAACACAGAAGTCTGTATTGTATCCTAGAAGCAAGAGATAGCCATTGGAAATTCCAGAGCTTAGGACTGACATGGTTAGACCTGTGCTTTAATAATAAATTTAGCAGCTATATGGCAGATGAATTAGAAGAGAGGATGGAGGTAGATGGATCAATTAGGAGACTACCCCAACAGTCCACACAAGTGGTAAGGTACTAGAGTTACAGAGTAAGAATAGTCTTTTAAGAACCCTTTTAGATCTAGCTGGATAGTCCTTAAAGCCATTCTCAAAAACAGTAGAAAAAATGTGCAGGAAACAATGTTCTATATACTAATGTGAGAAATACATATAAATATAGGATGCTCATTTCCATACTCCTACTCTTCTGCATATCTGCCACATTCACTGAAACAATAGCTAAGTCTGGGATTCAAATCAAGACTACATAACATTTGGGGACCTAAAGTTTTATTTAATAAAAGTTTCCTTTCCTCAGAATATCTACCCAATAGAGGGGAAAAAAAAAAAAAACACTTAAAGAACTCATACAGTACAAATAGAGATATACTTAGTATATAAACAACACTGAAGTTACACAACACATAAAAGTTACAAATTTAATTTAATAAGTGCTAGTTAGTTCTACTTCTATTCTGACTTTTTAATTGTAGTACAGGGTGTTTGCTTATGCATAAAACACTGACTGCCCTATGACCTTACTCTAATTCTTCAATTTATCCTAGAATCTCCAATGCCAAAAATCCACAAAACAGTCTATTGAGTAAAATATGTCCTTATCTCTATGTCTACATGAAAAAGGCATTATACATTTAAGTAATCTATAAAGATCAGAGTAATTAATTTTTAGGCCACAGCAACTCTAAAGAAGCTATAATCAGCTTCAGTAAAGGAAGTGTCCACACCAAAAGAACAATAAATTTTAAAATTAGTTTAAGGAAATCAGTGTTTCAGAGTAACATTTCACATGACCAAGGGAAGAATGAAAGCTGAGTGGACACAGGAAAACTAAAAGGGTGCTGGACAATAATACAAAGCAATATAAAAGAGATGATGTTAATGCACAGGCCAGGACATTAAGAAGCTAATACATTTTTGTCCCTGATCATACCAACTCAAAATGGAAAAAAAAAAAAAAAAAAAAAAGATAAAATTTAGTACAAAAGCACCAGCTAAACATCAAGATTTTAATAACTAAGTTAATTTCTTGCCATTTTTTGACATTCATGTATCATGCCTCCTAGCTAAGTAGCCAACCAAAGGAAATAAATAATAGGATGAACTAAGATACACATTATAGGTAAAAGTATACATGTTAAATGGATGTGGTTATAAAACCATACATGCTTTAATCATAGGGCTAATTCCTCACACAGAAAATCTCAGTCATCCTTGTGGTAAGGAAGTAATTTGTCCTTCAGTTGAAGTCTAATTAATAGCACAGGACAGACATGCTTCATCTTTAGTCCTCCAAAATTGCGGCTGGTCAACACACATACCAGAATTACTGTCTTTCAAATTTGCCTGTCTGTATGTTATTGTATATATTGTTCATGTTCTGCTTATTTCACCCTGTACCAATTCATAAAGTTTTCCCAGCTTTCTCTGAAACCTCCCTTTGGTTATTTGTTAGGGCACAGTAGCATTCCATAATATTCATATATCATGATTTATTCACCCACTGCTCAATTAATGCATAGAAAACTCAGCCTTTTTTTGAAGAAGAGTGATTAGTTACCATGTCCCACTAATAATATTATGGGAAATTTTCCACAGGATGAAAAGATGTGGTAAATTCCTTTCCTTCTTACAACTCAAATTGAAATAAAGATTCAATGGGTCCCAAATATTATAAAAGTTGCAACAAATTCAATCCAAACACAGATTTATAAAGTGTTAAAGGGAAATACAAAGTTCAGATAAGATGTAGTTCCTGCCCTCACAAAGCATACTGTCTACTAGGATATTGAGAAGCCAAATAACTATAATACTATAAATATAATAAAAGTAGAAAAATGCAAGCAAAATGCTCTTGTTGAAGAAAGTGACCACAGAGGGACAGCTTCATGAAAAAGGCCAGACTGGAGCCGAGTTTTTAAAGAATGAGAAAACACTCAACAATTTTGCCGAACAATAATTATAAGCTATTTTAAAAAATTTTTTAAAATAAATAACTATAATACTTTAAAGCAGAGTGTCATAAAAAACAATGCATTATACATTATACCCAATATTTTTAGGTATAAAATAATTTACTTTTTAATTTTAAAATAAATTTTATCAATATCTTTTGTTTTATACATAAGATTTACTTCCAGGATCCTTCTCCTCCTAGTTAGAGAGCCATACTGTCTAACAAATAAAAATTTTATAATGGAAAGACAAAATGTAATGTTTTAAAGTATTTAGCCTACAAGTAACATATACAAAATAGGTTCTATAAGAAAACTAATATGTTCTTACTGATATCTTAATCCAACTTCATAACAAATAGGAAATGACAATAAAATTAAGTTCTTAAGTTCAGGACAAATTCAGTTAGGGTTGGCAAATGCAGAGGACAGTCTATTAAGGAACAGTTGTACAGGTAATCTGAGGGTGGGTATGAAGTCTGGCATACACACCTATGGCAATGGCCATAAATCTCTTCACTCCCTAGAAGAAGGTATGAGAAGTGGCACAATAGATAATCTGTGGGAGGCAAGTTTCTTTCAGAAGCTACACAAACATGGAACTCCAGGGATGGTGTCCAAAGACTCAATAAATGAACTAGCACAAGTCTAGATTAGAGGAATATCCACAGAGAGGGAGCAAACCCTAAAGACCTCATCATGTCAGTGTCTTAGGGAAAATGCTTCTTAGTGATGGCTTTACAAAATACTATATAATTTTATTTGTTTTTTTTTAACAAGGTAGTAAAATTTTTCTGCATGATCCCCCTCCCTTTCTTCTTTCCATGAAGTCTTTCAATTCCTCTTCATTGCAGTTTTGCATCCTATATGATAAAAATATATATTATCCTTCAAAGAACAAAACAAAACAAAACCCAGCACATTACCTGTGAAAGATCTGGTATATCGCCTCTGTCAATACCAACTTGCTGTAAGAAGAAAAAGCATTATATTTAAATCAACTTTTTATATGTGCAAGTAAAACTACAAGAAAATGGCATTTATTCAAAAATATGATGATTACAACAGTATGTGGTGTAGGGGAAAAAAAGTTCTATACTTATAGTTAAACCTGGGCTCACAGTCTGTTGATTCTCACAATAACCACATGGGCAAATCGCTTTTTCTGAGCCTGCTTTCTCACCTAGAAAATAGGCAATAATACTTATACTCCTTAAAACTTTACTGAGTTTGTGAGGAAAGCATTTTTGTAAACTCTAAGTTACACTATATATATACACACATGTATATATGTGTGTATACATGCATGCATGCATGCATACATACACATTCATGAGAATGTTTTTATTATAATATCAATATTGCAGAAGTACAGATGAAAAGAAAAATAATCTCAAAAAATAAATTTACAGAATTTGTTATTTACACTTATTGACTACTCTTTAGCAACTAATTGTTTTCAGTTATCTGGGAAAGAAAATCAGGACTAGAATCACATTCACAAGGGCTCCTCTCTACCTTACCAGAAACACTGCCATCTGCATAGTTATATTCCAAATATAAATTACAAGAAATCCAGTCTCATATATGCCATATGTTGATCATGATAATGAAGATAATTCACATTTTTATAGTGCTTAAGAAATTTTTAAGACACTTTGCTTAAAATAATTCTGTAAATGTAAATATTATAATAAAAAAAAAGTAACCTCTTTCAACAAAGAAAAGCAAGAAAAATAATTAAGAAGCCCTGTGATTTCCCACTCAAAAGTATCAGGTAATTTAGTATTATCTGCACCAGTGATATTCAAAGTTGGTCTACAAAGTTATGTGGTTACGCTCATTTATGGTACTAGTAATGAAATTTACCTATGAACAATCATGTACAAGTGGGTTCAATTTCACACAGGCACAACTCCAAAATACCTGCATGGAACCTGAGTAACCTGCTTGATCATAGTCTGAATCTTTAGAAAACACAATTTAAAGGGTTATGTTAAATTACAGATAATTTTACCTCTGCCACTTTTAGGAACTCAGAGATCCTTGTCATTCTAGTCAAAAACTTCTTATAGATGTCAAGGCCTTCTTTGCATTGGTTCTTTTTCATATCAAAATATTTTTCTGTGAAAGAAAAAAGCTATTTTGTATACTTTAACCAAAATGAACATAAGAATTATTTCAATTTATAACATTATCAGCACATTCCAGGGTGAACTTCCAAAACAGCAGTAGAAACTTTTCAAAAATACTATCTATTTATTTAGTGTACTTAAGACTATCTATCTATCTATCTATCTATCTATCTATCTATCTATATATATAGTCTTTTATATATATTTATTTAATATACTTAAGACTAGTGTTTCATAAGCTTTTGGCTTAAGTCCAGTTATTCCACTTCTTGGCAATGGAAAATTAAGTCTACCTTATTCATTCTTATACCATTCCTTAAAATATACCTAAGTGTGCACATAATGGCTACTTTCAAATATATATATATATATATATATGTATATACACACACACACACACATATAATCACACTTTTAATAATCCAGACCTGTGGTTTTATCCACTTTAGGATGACCCCATGAGAATACTTTGCCTTACCTTCCTTTCATGGTTATTGTAACAAAATACTGGGAAAAACTGATAAATTTCTTGGAAGATACAAAGTTGAACCAGCACAAGAGTTAAAATTTACTCTTTGGGGTATGAAGGTGACCCCATGTTCTTGAAAGTTGTGCCAACAGAGTTTATAAACTTCAAAAGTTCTACCCCTGCTGGTATTTTCTTGCTTCTATCACACTGAGAGAAAAAAAGCCCCATTTTAGGAAAGTCATTTCTAGGCTGGACAGTATACATGGGAAGGCAAAAAATATGGCAAAGGGCCGAGATCCTGCACTTAAAGATACGATGAAGGAAATGGGAATGTTTGGTTAGCCTGATGAAGACTCAGAAGGAACAATGATGGATGTGTTCAAATATGTGAAGACTTGAGAGATAAAATTTGTTCTGTCTAGTCTGAGAAACAGAACTAGAAGCAATAGATAAAGAAGAGATTTACATGGATTGTGAGCCAAAACTGTTTTAACAATTAGAGCTATCCAGAATTGAAATAGGCTTTCTTAGAAGATAATGTGTTTCCCCTGCCTTAGAAGTATTCAAGCAAGAACTAGATACCATCTTTTGGGTCTATTGTAAGAGAGAATTCTTATTAAGAGATGAAATAGATTTGATTGCCTCGGGGTTCCTTTCCACAAAAATTATAGACAATGCTTACCAATGTCTGTAACTATTTTGCAACTTACTGACAGTTTAAGAAAGTTAGCTGAGGCACTGAGTCTGACTTGTCTAGAGTCACAGAGGCAACAAGAGTAGACTTTTAAAACCAGGTTTTTCTTGACTATGAGGTCTGACCTCTACTATGCTATGATGTCTCACAAATTTCCTATCCTTTTAAAATCTACTGGGAAAGTATATTTCAGATGTAAAAGGCATAAGCACAGGCCTTCAATTCTATAAAACACAATTAAACTGTCTTCTTTAGTAGTATAGGGCAATGATTCACTCCTATAGATTCCAGAATTTCAAATGTCTTTGGGAAGGAATAAATAAGGAACTGGGTTAAATCTTTACCAGAATAAGAATCTTCTAGAGAATAGTCTTTGTTCAAAGACCTTCAGTAAGGAAGAACCCTCTAAGTGATAAAAAGGTCTCCCCACCTTTTATAAAGCTAAATATTAGAAAAGCATTCCTTACAACAAGAATATAAACTTGCCTCTCTGAAGCTTTTGGCCTTGTGAGCCAAAAATAGGTATAATTTTGTAATTCCTTCAACTCCTTCAGAAAAGCTCCAATATTGGCTTATATCCCAAAGAAATCATAGGAGAAGGAAAGGGCCCCACATGTGCAAGAATGTTTGTGGCAGCTCTTTTTGTAGTGGCTAGAAACTGGAAACTGAATGGACGCCCATCAATTGGAGAGTGGCTGAATAAATTATAGTATATGAATGTTATGGAATATTGCTCTGTAAGAAACGACCAGCAGGACGATTTCAGAGAGGCCTGGAGAGACTTGCATGAACTAATGCTCAGTGAAGTGAGCAGAACCAAGAGATCATTATTCACGGCAACAACAATACTATATGAGGATCAGTTCTAATGGACATCACTCTCTTCAACAATGAAATGCTTCAAACCAGTTCCAATTGTTTGGTGAAGAGAGCCATATACACCTAGAGAGAGGGATGTGAAATGTGGACCACAACATAACATTTTCATGTTCTCTATTGAGTTTTGCTTGCATTGTATTTCCTTTATCAGATTATTCTTTCTTGTAGATATGATTTCTCCTGCACAAAAAATGATGCAATAACTATACATATATTCGATTTCTTAAGTATTCTAACATAATTATCATGTAGTGGATATCCTGCCATATGGGGGAGGGGTGGGGAGTAGGGGGGAAAAATTTGTAACAGAAAGCTTTGTAAGGGTTAATGTTTAGGAATTACCCATACATATGTTCTGCAAATAAAAAGTATTAATAAAAAAAAAAAAAAGAAAAGCTCCAATATCCCCATTAAATTTTCTTCTTTCAGTTATATATACCCCATTTCTTCAGTAGCATGATCATGGCTGACTTTTTATTAAATTAAGTTTACTCAATGTCCTTCCTAAAATGTGCTGCTTTGGAAAAAATTCTCTACATACAGCCTGACTAAAGCCAAAAAAGCAGTATTATCACCTACTTATTTCTCAAAGATATGTCTCTCTTAAGCCTAACACGTTAGCTTTTTTGGGTTATCACATCATATTTTTAGCTGATACAGAACATGTAGTCCACTAAACTCTCTCTGTGTAAGACTTTATATTTATCCTCATTAAATTTTTATCCTATTAGATAGATAACCCAATATTCTAGCTTGTCAAGATCTTTTTTAATCCTGTTATCCAGTGTGTTAAAGTTTTTAGTTCTGGGTCAACTATAAACCTTGTCAGTATGGTACCCTCATCTTTATACAGGTCACACAGGGCTAAGAAGAAAGGTCCGAATCCAAAGGCCATTTCTCAATACTCATTCTTCTTGACCTCTCTGTCCTTAATACCCTTAATACTCACTCTTCTATCAAGAATCTATCTCTTGCTTCTATCAGATGACTCCTTCACAGTCTCCTTTGCTAGTTCTTCATCTAGATTACACTCTTTAACTGTAAGGGTTCCACAGGGTTCTGCCCTAGACTCTCTTCTCTCTCCCTCCCACTTAGAGGTGATCTCATCAGCATTCATTGATTTTAATTACTACCTGTAGTATAATGATTTCAAATATATCTTTCCTGCCCTAACTTCTCCATTATTGACCTGCAATTTCACATCTCCAACCAGTTTTTAGACACCTCAAATTCAATATTATCTTTCTCCTTAAATTCTGCCCCCCCCCCCCCCAACTTCCCTATTATGGTCAAGATGAATACCATCTTCCTAGACTTTCAGGGTTATAGGCTAGGGATCATCCCTAATTTCTCACAATCTTTCACTGCTTCCTGTACTCCATAGTCAATCTGTTGTCACAGTTGGTTAATTAACATTATGACATCTCTTGAATATGCCCTCTTCTCTGTTCTAAGGCTATTTCGATACCCTTCTGGTGAGTCTTCCTGCCTTAAATCTCTCCCACTCTATCCTCCATTTACACACCAAAGTAACAGTATGACCATGTCACTTCTTTTCCCTCCCTCAATAAACTTCAGTGGCTCTCTAACTAGAAGACTCAGTTGCAAAAGCCCATCTTAACCTAAGCCCATCCTACCAACCGCGTTCTACCTTATACTCTTCTATGTACTTTTCAATCCAATGACACTGCCTTGCTTGCTGCTCTACAAACTTGGCTCTGTACTTCCCATGTTTAAAATATTCTCATTCCTCATCTTTGCCTATTGTCTCTCCTATTAGATTGTGACCTTCTTGAGGGTAGAGACCATTTTTTGCACTTTTTCTTTTTAAGCACATTGGATTCAATGACTGGTAAAAGAAGAGATCCCTGGAGCTGCTTACTTAAACCTCTTTCCCAAGGTGACACAGAATCATTAATGATTATCCTTTTAGTCCAAGTCATTAAATTAAGTGTATGTAAACAGAAGCAGATATTTTATTTTGTATAGCTAGATACTAATTAGTGCAAATAACGAATCCCCTGAATGGGTCAGCTCTCAATTTTAATTCATACTTTTTGAAGTTAGAAATATGTAATATGATCACTGGTCTAGCTTAATGGAAATATAGAGTTTGAATTCTAATAATATGGCTACTTTAGAAGATAAATTCAGTTGATCTCCTGCTTTTACTTTCCTGTAGAAGGCAAAAAAGTCTAATGGCATCTTTGAAAAGAAGAATACATAACTTTAAAGATAATTTTAGTTTTTTAAAATGTCATAATTTTAATTAACATGTGTTATTAATTATTATAGCTAGTTTTATATTTATGTGCAGCTAATATTTACATAGAATGCACCTTCTTGCCACTTTTGTAAAATGTTTTAAAATAATTCTGTAACATTATTTTAAATAAGGGGAAGGAGAGATAAGGTGATAATTATGTAGTCTAAATCTATAAATAAGGTTCAAAAAGAATAGGTTTTCATACCAAAAATTTTTGAATTTTACAAAATGAAATGCTTTTAATAGAATTGTAAAATAATACAAACAAGTTCATGAGAATAAATACATTTACAAAAATACCTTCCATACTGGTTTGGTAAATTAGCAAGTTAATTAAGAGACTGAAGGCATATATAAATCATTTTTCTACAAATCATTCATGTGAACACTTGAAATATATCTAAAGAATATTTTCAAATGATCACTTCAGTCAGCATCACTCATCCTAACTTTCAAGATAGGTTAAGAAATGTCAGAGAAATATTTACCCAAGAGATTGATAATTCCTTCATTATATGCTGCAAAGAGTCTAATGGCATCTTTGAAAAGGAGCATGAAGGCAGCATTTATTACTCCATTTGTAAGCTCATTGCTATTAACCTGGGGGAAAAAAACCACAAAAACATCCAATAAAAAGATGTCTTAGATAAAAAGGTATCAGTTCATTACATGTTTTTGAGCTATATTATGCATATATACATCTAGGTGGTCAGAAAAATGTAAAAAAAAAGTACGCATGTACATGTTTGTATACACACACACATTCATTCCAAGATTAGAAACATCAAAGATAAAAAAAAAATTCATATATAACAGAATACTTGTCACAGCACTTTTGTAGTAGCAAAGAACTAGGAATAAGTACAAATCCACTGTGAAATGGCTGAAACAGTGTATAACATAAATGTATAAAATGCTGCTATACCATAAAAAATAATGTGAACAGCTCTGAGGAATTATACCTCACACCTACTGTTTGGGCTAATATAACAGAAAAGGAAAATGGGAAATGTTGGAGAGGATGTAGAAAAGCAGGGACACTAAAGCACCGCGGATGGAGTTGTAAACTGATCTAACTGAGTGAACAATTAGGAATATTCCTAAAGAGCTATAAAAATGTGCATACCCATTGACCCAGCAATGCCCCATTAGGTTTGTATACCAAAGAGATCAAAGAAAAAAGAAAAGGACCTATATGTACAAAAATATTTGTAGGACCTCTTTTCATGGTGGCAAAGAATTGGAAATTGAGGGGATGTTCATCAACTGGGAAATTGCTGAACAGTTGTGATATATGACTGTGATGGAATACTATTGCTATAAGAAATGTTATGCAAGATGGGTTCAGGAAAACTTGGAAAGATTTAAATGAGATACAAAGTAAAATGAGAAAAACCAGGAGAATACAGTACACAGTGATAGCAATATTGCAATGGTGACCAACTGTGAATGACTTAGTTATTCTGATTAATACAATGACCTAAGACAATTCAGAAAATCGTATGATGAAAAATGCTTCACCTCTAGCAAAAGAACTGATAAGCGTCTAAGTGTAGTGATGTATACTTTTTTCACTTTATTTCTCTTGCCCTTTTTTCCTGCAACAAGTCTAATATGGAAACATTTTACATGATTTCATATAATTAATATCACATTTCTTGCCTTCTCAATAGGGGTGGGGGAAGAAAGATGGGTAGGAGGAAGAGAGAATTCCAATCTCAATTTTTTTTTAAATCTGTGTTAAAAATGAAAATTCCTAAATTAATCTACTTATTAGTGCTAAATCCAATCAAACCACTAAAAAAAATTACCTTATAGAGCTAGAAAAAAAAATAATATCAAAATTCATCTGGAAGAACAAAAGTCAAGAATAACAAGAGAATTAATGGGAGGAAAAAATTTTTTTAAAAGCAAAGAAAGGTGGCCTAGCCATACCACACCTAAAACTTTATTATAAAGTGGCAATCATCAAAACCATTTGGTACTGACTTAGAAGTAGAGCAGTGGATCAGCAGAATGTTTATCCTATACCAAGGAAAGGCTGAAACAGGTTCCTGGTTTAGACATAAAGAGTGATACTATAAGCAAATGAATAGAGCAAAGGATAGATCTGTGGAGAAGAGAGGAATTTATGACCAAAGAATGGTCATGAAATGCAAAATAGGTAATTTTGATAATATTAAATTTAAAAGTTTTTACACAAACAAAACCAATACAGCCAAGATTAGAAGGGAAGCAGAAAGCTGGGAAAACTTTTTTTACAGCAGTGTTTCTGATAAAGGCCTCATGTCTATAATATATAGAGAACTGACTCAAAAAATCAATGTTAAAAAAATTAATTAAAAAATAATTTTGACTTCAGGGAGGCATGGAAAAACAATATAGACTTATACAAAATGAAGCAGGATTAAGAAAACAATATATACAAGGACCAAAATGTAAACGCAAAGAACAACAAAAACTCAAAGCTCAACACTATAATTAAAACTCAATTATTATATTACATATATTATATTATATTATATATACTTATATGTATTATATATAATATATATATACATATATTACATAATGACAACTTGACTCTGGGGGAAAAAAAGAGAAATATGAAAATATTCCTTATCTTCTTTTCTTACCAAGCTACAAGTCATTCTCAATGAGTATAGCTTCTGGTTGACTATCTCTTCTGACTTTTGCCCTATAAGAGTTCAACATCTATCCTTAAATTCCCTCAAACTCTCTAACTTCCCAGTTTCTTAGTCTCTTCAAATAACATGACCAAATAAAATCACACCATTTAAGCTATATTTAGGGATGGTCACAGTAACTTTCACTATTGTTTACAAGTTATTTCCTTTCCCTAAATAGAAACTCAGACATTTCTATATTTGATGATAACCTGCAATCATTCTACCTTTAATTATATCTCAACCCTTCTTATAACCTCTAAGACTTCCACTTCTCCTACCCTTCTCTAAGTTGACTTTCTTCCCTCTCCAATATCAAATTAATACTTAGCCATTTCAATCATCCTTTGTCATCCATTTACTCTCCAATCCTTATCTTGCTACACTCATACTGAATAAATGTATTACAAATTCATGTTACCGAACTCAACTGGGTCCTCCTGAAGTAAGGCTGTCTTTTCCCCCCTCCTTACCTGTTATCTCCTCCCAAAGGATTTTCCAAACCTTCTCTCTACTCTTCAAGATTCTTATTAAATCTCCCTCTCCCCTCACTTTCAGCCATATACTTTATTTTTGCAAAAATTGAAGCCACTGGAAATGAAGTTTTTCTTTTCTTATGGCCTTCATTTCAAAACATTATTTTTCATTTTCTCTTTTCCCCTAATCTCTAACAAAGGGATAACTTCTCTTGTTGAGGCCAACCCCCTCTTCATGCATGTCTGATGCTAAATCTCTCACCACCTCCAATAGACTGCCTCCTCAATACTCCTTCTTCTTTCCCCCTTTAATTCTTTCCCTTCCCTTCCTCTAACTTTCCCTTATTCTGTCTCTGGACCCTCTTTTCTATTCTTTACATACCTTTCTCAGAGAAAGCACTATAAAATGGTGAAAATAATAGCATTTACAGTGTTTAGTACCAAGTTTGATACACAGCAAACAATAAATGCTTGTTTCCTTCTTTCTTTTCTAAATACTTACTGATTTGCAATGGTAAAGGATAACTATGGGATGAAACAAATTTGTTATTTAACTGATGTGTTGGTTTTGCTGAACTGCCTTTATCTTTTTATTTTTTCTTTGTTTTAAAAGATGGTTCTCAGAATAGAGAAATAAAAGAGGGATCTGTTGGGAAATAAAATGATGCAAAAAACAAAATGCTAATCCAAAGTAATAAACACATACAAGAATTTTTAGAAGGTCAAAATCATAGCTAACTACTTTCTCTCTTTTTCTTTCTTTTCTTTTCTTTCTTTCTTTTTTTTTTTTTGCAGGCAACTGGAATTAAGTGAATTGCTCAGTGTCTGAGGTCACATTGGAACTCAGGTCCTCTCGACTCCAGAGCTGTAGGCCCCTTAGCTGACCCCATAACCAAGTATTTTCAAAAAAATCCTAAAGACTTGGTTGAAATATTCCTTCAATCATTTATTTCAGTCCATAGTGGTAAGAGAAAGCTCCAACATAGGACTAAATGAATATTATGTATCTTCCAAGTAGGACACTATAGAAGTCTTCATCTTATATCCTTTGCAATCTATAAATCCTCACATTCCCTGCAGTAAATTCTGAAAACTTAAGACAGCATGACCACAAAAGAATGTGGAAAAAGTTTTTTGCTGCTTGAGGACAGTAGTAAATTGCCTCAAACCTATATAACTATATCACACTGCACCATGCTATGAATATAGAGAGAATACTATTTCTAACTTCATTGTCCCAAACAGGGATGCGATGTTCACATCTGTACATTTCAGAGGCTACATTCTATATGTGCCTTACAGGTTAGTGATCAAAAGATACAAGAACACCATTCCTTCCTTGAGTATCTCTTTCCACACCAAGTATATCCTCTTTTCCCTTTCAAATATAAAGTTAGAATTACAACTCTGATAATCTGATATTATGTCAGATATCAGTCATTTGGTACATAAAGTGATTAATATAGATAACATAGGCTAATCACATTCCTTAATCATCATTTCCTCTTTTAATTTGGTGAACAGTATCCAAAAGATGGATGGCAGCAGTTATTATTCCAAAATTCAAACTAACTATCAATGATATGGCACTAGCATTTCCACAATTTGCTTTTTTTTTTTTTTTTTAAAAACTCCCTTAAAATGCATGCCCAGTCTCTGGAAATACAGTACATATGTAAGAATCACCTAACCCCCAACAAATTTTAACAGAATTAATTATGCTCATGTGGTACAGCCTAAAGTCAATCCAAATGGTCTGTGGGTTTTTTGTCTTTACTATGCAAGACTCCTAAAAAAGATCACTTTCAGGACATGCCTTCTCTCAATTCTATTTTTATGAGCACTCATCAATAGACCAAAGTTAATCCTACCTATACTTCTCTTGCCATTTGGGATCCTGTGAAACTTTTAGGACTAAAAATCAGTTATGTATGCCAATATCATTACCTATATTTATAGCAACCTTAGGCTTTTCCTATCCAGGCAGATATGGAACCATCTCTGGGTATAAAGGTTCTAACAAGTAAGATCAAGTTGGATATTTCAATAAGATTTTCAAGTTTCTACTAATTAAACACCTAACATCTAGGTAAAATGTTGCATAATGCAAATTAACAGCCCCTCCCCTTGAAAAGAAAAACAAACCACACCAAAAAAATGTAGCATCAAGCAATTCAAATAAGCTAAACAGTAACATGAGAACAATGAGTATTCTTTTAAAACTTTACTTTTTTTTTTTTTTAAAACAGTACTAGTACTTTGCACTGTGTACCTGGTGACAATTAAATTTGAATGTTCTACAATTTTTTAAAATTATACTTTGATAGTCATTTAAAAAAATTTTTGAGTTATCAATCCTCTTCTCTCTAACCCCTCACCCAACAACAGAGAAGACAAGCAATCCATCAATTATAAATGTTAAGTCATGCTATTACATATTATATCATAATATATTAACATGTAATAATACATAATATATAGCATAAAGTATATAATATTATAATAAAAATAAATAAATAACATAATTAATAATGTAACATAATACAACCATTTTACCATCCCCCCACCAAAAAAAGGCAAGAAAAATAAAGTGAAAAAAGTGTGTTTAAATCGGCATTCAAGAGTTCATCAATTTTCTCTCTGGGCAATATAAATAGCAACTTTTGGGGGAGGGGGCCTGGGGGGGGAGCTGATTCCTTTGGAATTGTCTTGAATCACTGTTTTGATTAGAGTAGCTAAATTTTCAATTGATTGTAATAACAATATCATTGTTGTGCATTGTTTTCCTGGTGCTACTTACTTCACTTTGTATTAGTTCATATAAATCTTTTCAGTTTTTCTGAACCCATCCTGTGAATCATTTCTTATAGAACAATGGTATTTCATCACAATACTGTAACACAATTTGTTCAATCAATCAAAATTTAGAGGAATCCTCTAAATTTCCAATTCTTTGTCACCACAAAAAGAGTTACTATATTTTTGTGCACTTGGGTCTTTTTTTTTTTTTAATCTCTTTGGGATACAGACCTAGTAAAATGGTATTGTTGGTCAAAGGATAGGCACAATTTTATAGTCTTTTTGGATACATTTCCAAATTATTCTACAAAATGGTTAGTTCACAGTTTCACCAAGAGTATACTAATTTTCCCACATTCCCTCCAATATTTGTCATTTTCCTTTTCTGTTATATTAGCCAATTTAAAAGACATTGTTTTAATTTGCCATTTCTCTAAATATTAGTTATTTCAAGCATTTTTTCATGTGACTATTGATAGCTTTGATTTCTTCTAAAAACTACCTGTTCATATCCTTTGACCTTTATTAATTAGGAAATGGCTCTTATTTTTGTAAATTTGATTCAATTCCCTATATATTTAAGAAATGAGGCTGTTATTAGAGAAACCTGATGTGAATTCCTGCCCCAGTTTCCTGCTTTTCTTGTAATTTGGGCTATATTAATTCTGTTTGTATAAACCCTTTTTAATATCATATAATCAAAATCATCCAATATACTACCAATGATCTCTATTCTTTGTTCTGTCATACTCTTCCCTTATCTATAGATCTTTCTGTACTCCCTTAACTTTCTCAAGATCTCACCCTTTGAGTCTAACTCATGTACCTATTTTGTTTGACCTTATCTTGGTAAATACTATGAGATATTGGTCTATGCCTAGTTTTTGCTAAACTGCTATCCAATTTTCCCAGCAATTTTTATGAAATAGCAAATTCTTGCCCCCAAAGCTTAGATCAAACACTAGATTACTGTGTTCATTTATTCCTGGTGCACTGCAAACTTAACTTATATCTACCACTGTATTTCTCAATAGTACCATACTGTTTTGATGATTACTACTTTGTAATATAATTTAAAACCTGGTACTAATAAATCACCTTTCACATTTTTTTCCACTGGTTCCTTTGATATTGGTGATCTTTGTTTTTCCAGATCAATTTTATTATTATTTTTTCTAATTCTACAAAATAATTCTTTGGATGTTTAATTGGTATGATCCTGAATAACTAGGTAGATTTCTAATCATTTTTATTATATTGGTTCAGCCAACCCATGAGCAATTAATACCTCTCTAGTTATTTAAATCTATTTTTAATGAAGTATTTTGTCATTATGTTCATATAGTTCCTCAGTTTGTTTTGGCAAATAAATTTACAAATTTTTTATATTGGCTGCAGCTATTTAAATGAAATTTCTCTTTTTATCTATTACTCCTCAGTTTTGTTAGTAATACGTAAAAAGGTTTATGATTTTTATGGGTTTATTGCATATCTTGCAACTTTGCTAAAGTTGTAAATTGTTTCAACTAGTTTTTCAGTTGAGTGCCTAAGTATATCACCATATTATATGAAAAGAATGACAGTTTTGTTTACTCACTGTCTATTCTTATTCCTACTCTCTTTTTCTTGTCTTATTGCTGTAGTTTACATTTTTGGTACAATACCAAATAAGATAATGGATATCCTTGTTTCACCCCTGATCTTACTGAAAAGACTTCTATAGATATAGATAGTACTTACTCTTGGTTTTAAATAAACACAATTTACCATTTTTTAAAAGACTCAATGTATTTCTCTGCTTTCTAGTGTTTTTAAGAGCAATTAGAATTATCACACCAAGTTGAAAATTTCTTAGAGACCTAAAAATAAATCCATCTAAATAGAACAAAAAACAAAAAAACAAAACAGACATCTCTACATTACTTGACATTCTTTCTTAAAATATTTTTAGTATTTTATATCTGGAAACATAATATTTATGCAAGGGTTACCTAACCACCAGCAAATTTTAGTAGAAAACTGGAACTTAAAGAAAGAAAACAAATCAAATAGATAAAGTCCTCAAATATTAAAAGAAAATAAAAGATGATTTAATTTGGAACACTTATTGATTTTGCCAAAATAGCACATTACACTAAAATCTAAAACTTATAAAACATTTTATAACAAGAGTATGAACTGAAATGCTAGCTTCCTAATAGCAACAGTGAGTGTACTTAGTTAAATTTATTAAAAATTCATTTCAAGAATAACAAAACTAAAAGTTCAATTGAACTTACATTAAAATCAAGAAGTGCATCCATCTGATTCTGAATAATTGGTACAGTTTTTAGGAGTTTTTCTGTGTTCATTGTTCTCATGACTCCGTCAGCCCTACAAACAAGGGGAAAAAATGAAGTTGCTGCTAAATCTTAAAACAGTTGCTAAAAAGCTCAGAAATTCTATGAAAATGTTAACAAAAAAGCTTGTAGGAGGCAGCTAGGTGGCGCAGTGGTTAGAGCACCAGCCCTGAAGTCAGGAGGACCTGAGTTCAAATCTGGTCTCAGACACTTCCTAGCTGTGTGACCCTGGGCAAGTCACTTAACCCCAACTGCCTCAGCAAAAAGCAAAAAAAAAAAACCAAAAAAGCTTGTAATTTTTTCTCCCGGTTAACAACAACAGTATCTATATAGTGCTATATAAAAGGTTCACAAATATTTCATTTTATCCTTACACCAACCCTGAGAGGAAGGTACTATTACTGAGAAAACTAAGGCTTCAGAAAATGGTTACTTGCCCAGCTAATAAATATGAAATTATATTTAAATTTAGGTCTTTCTGATTTCTAGACTAGCTTTCTAGATATATATGTGTGTGTGTATGTATATATGTGTGTGTATAGTACTACCTAGCTGCCTTCAGTTAATACTAAATATAAAATATCAGAAATCATACAAGAGGTAAATAAATAGGAACAAATAAAAGCTATTTCAAAATACTTGTACAAAAATACTTGTTTACCATTTCAAGCATAGAATTTAAGGAACCTCAGATCATGTAGTCAAATAGTTCACATATATTCTAAATTACCAGAATGAAAATTAAGACTTTTGTTTTACTGTTTGTATCTACTATCAAAAATAGTTTTATTGCTGGGTATTTGGATGCCTAACATTCTATGCTGCTGTATAGTATTTAAATCCACCACCTAGGTGTGTCAAAATGATCCCTTTATTACTTAGAATGCCAAATGTCTTGTTGTTTTTATAAAGATGACTCCAGGTATGTAGTCAAAGGTTGTAAAAGAAGCCAACTGTATAACCTGTTCTGATAAAGACTCCATACATTAGCCCATCAAGAAAGAAAAACTGAACATATTTGCAAAGTTTCAACAAATATTAAGGACCTACCATGTATAAGGTACTATGTGGATACAAATAAGTATAAGACAGTCCTTGCCCTTTTCCTGAAAAAGAAAAATTTATGTCTAGAAAAGCTCACAAAGGAGCAGAAAAGCAATTAAATGAAGAAAAAAAAATCTTGCAGCAAGTACCTCTGATAAATGGTCTGATATCTAAGAAAGAAGGGGAAATGATATAAATACTTAAGAACAAGAGTCATTTCCCAGGAGCCAAAGGATAAAGAAAGACAACTTTCAAAAGAAAATCAAGCTAAGAAGTCCTATGTAAAAGAATGTTTTAAATCTTAAGAGAAATGTACATTTTAATTATTAGGTTTCAACATATATACACACATATATGGGTGCACACATGTCAAAAAGATGATAAAAGTAAAATGATAAATATTGGAAGCCTTGAATGAAGATAGGTATAGAGGAAATGTGATGTTGCTATAAACAGGTTCAACTAATCTGGAAAACAAGTTAAAATAGCACTATAAAAGTCACTTAGTCATATATATTCTTTGTTCAGGGATACTACAGCTAGGTATATATCCCCACAAAAGTTGGAGATAGAAAAATCCAGGAATATACAAAAATACAAAAACACTTTTAATAATAGCAATAAACTAGAAAGCAAGCTGAGTGTCCACCAAATGGGAAATGACTAAATAAACTGTAATATATCAATGCAATGATACATTTTTGCACCATAAACAAAAATGAATATGAAGAAATCAGAAACATGGCAAGATTTAAAAATCAACAACTAATACAGAGCAAATTAAGCAGATGAGAACAATTTACACGATGACCACAATGATGTTCCCCACCCCAAAACTTGTCCTCTTAGACCTCTCTGCAGCCTTTGAAATTGTCCATCACCATCATCTTCTGAATACTCTCCCCCCTACTTTTCTTTCATTTGTCTTTGTAACAGGCTGACTACTCCTTTTTTTTTTTTACTGATTCTTCTTCCAAGCCACTCCCTCAAGAAGTGAAAGTATATGACCCAAAGCTTCTTTTCACTCTATACTACCTCATATTCTATAATTTCTCTATTATACAGATGATTCCCAAATCCGTATGTGTGTTGCAGTACTCAGCTGAGCTACAATCATGCATCTCTGCTTCTTGGACAACTACATATCCTATAGGCATCAAAAACTCAGTTTATCCAAAACAGAATTTATTATCTTGCCCCCAAAAAAACCCTAATTTCCCAATTTTGCTATTTCATCAAGATCAATATCCTCTCAATAACCCAAATCAACAACCTTGAGGTCTTCCTACTCTTTACTCTGCATACATCCAATTTATAATAAATGTTGTCATTTCTGTCTTCATGATATCAATATTATACATCTCTCTCCACTCATACAGCCACAACCTGAGTTCAGATGCCTCATAATTTATTATCTGGTCTAATGCACTAACTTTAAAACTGATGGTGTTCCCTCAAGTCTCTCTAATCCAATCCATCCACCACTCTGCAATCAAGGTGATTTTTCTAAATTGTACATCTGAACCCATCTACTTTTCCTCTCAATAAGTTTCAATGACTACCATCATCAGAAAGATTTAAGTATAAAATACTGTTTTGGGTACTTGAAGTTCTTCAAAACTGGACCCCTTCCTTCATTTCCAGTCTTCTTACACCACTTTCTCCCTACACACACATTTCAGTCTAGCTATACTAAAAGTTTCTTGAATACTTCATCTCCATCTTTCTTTTTCACTGGGCTCCATGTTTATGTTTTGCCCTCTCATCTGTCTCTTAGTATCCTTGGCTTCCCTCATGGCTCAGCTCAGATCTCATCTAAAGGAAGGTTTTCCCCAGTTTCCTAGCTGTTTAAGTCCTCTCCTTTCAAATTATCTTTATAAATTTTTTAAATACCTATAAAATACCTAATTATTTACATATTTTGTCTCTCATTAGAATAGGAATTTCTTGAAGGCTGGGACTGTGACTTTGTCTTTCTTTGTAACCCAGTCCCAGTCTAGCACATATGAAAAGCTTAATTAATCAATGTCTGACAATGATTTTAGAGGACTAGATGGTTTTCCGCCTATTCATAAAGATGTACCAGAAAGTAGGTATAAAATGAGGCATACAATTTCACTATTAAATTAAAGACTGATGTTTTAAAGTTCATATACAAATGCTGAATGTGGCAATTCCTTAGATTCCAATATATATGACTGAAATATCAGTGTATTCAAATATATTCGGCACAAAAAAATAAGCACTATACAAAGAAATCGGGGTTTGAATCCCTATGTATGAGCTGTCTGACCATGGGTATATCATTTAAGTTTTCTGCACTCCTTTCTTCAACTGTAAAAGTGGATAGTAAGACACTGTGGGTATTATCAACAGAGCCAGTCTCAATCTTCTCCATCTTCTACAGGAAGCCTTTTCAATCCTTACTTCTAATGTCTTAACTCTTCATTTTTTTTTCTCATTTACTGTGTTTCTATGTATGTGTGAATATGAATATATATGAATGTATATATGTATGGACATGTGTTATATATATATATATATGTATATGCACACACACACACACACACACACACACACATATATATATATATATATATATATATATATATCCTTGTTTGTATATAGCTTTCTACATGTTGTCTCCCCTATCAGAGTGTGAGCTCTTTCAGAGTAGGAGCTGTCTTTTGCTTCTTTTTTCTTTTTATAACTCCAACACAGCACCATGCCTGGCATGTAATATGCACTTAAAAAATGTTAACTGTTTGACAGAAACAAACAAATATAAATACCACCTTTGATATATTTGTATTTCTCTATTAGTGATTCAATGTTTTATTGTCTCTAGAAATTCTCTTAAAAACTCATTCATAGAAAAGTTACTTATGTCTCCTATTAGAGGAAATTTCCTCCACCTGTGAAATTACAATATTAGACCTAGGGTCCATGGACCAATTTTTTTTTTTTTTTTTTTTTTACTTTCTGCTGAGGCAAGTAAGGTTAAGTGACTTGCCCACGGTCACACAGCTAGGGAATGTTAAGTGTCTGAGACTAGATTTGAACTCGGGTCTTCCTGACTTCAGGGCTGGTGCTCTATCCACTGTGCCACCTAGCTGCCTCCCATGGACAATTTGAGAGTTGTTCATGAACAGATTTCAAGGGGTTTATGAACTTAGATTAGTAAAAACAACAATGTATTTTTTTTTTCCTAATCTCTGAGACTTGCATGTCTTTCAATTATTTAAAAATATTATTCTGCAAGGGTGTCCAGAAACTTCACCTTCTATGATACACACAAAAAGGTTAAGAATCACTCATCTAGACTAAATAAAAAATGCCAAAACATTAGCTATTAAGTCAAGAAATCTATCTTTTTAGCAAAATAGGGTTAAATAATCTAAAAACTTTAGACAATGATTCATTAGTGGTCTGTTTTCCTCAAACACTTGAGCCACACAAAAATAATAAAATTTAAATTTCACCTAGGGAAAAAAATGGGATAAATTAGTTTCTCTCTAACTCCCTCCAAAATTTGTGTCTATATTAAATTTAATTAGATGCTTAAAAGAATGCTAAAAATTTCTTTTTTTTTTTTTTTGACTAGGTAATTCTGTGAACCAAGTTTACTTAAGTATATTAGCAATACTCTACATCTGATTTTTCTACAACCTTCCCTTAACCTTAAACAGGTCAGTCTTAAGCATCAGGAGAAACTATGCTTGATACATTATCATTAGATAGATCTGGTTCCCACAATTTTTCCTAACAGTTCCTAACTCCCAGTCACTGTGGCTATGGCAGTAATCTTGAACCACAAGTTATACATCTATTTCCCTAGGTTACTTCATTAGTTGTCTGAGAAGACAGCAATTGTGAAGTTCCTACTCATGGTTTATATCAAGGCAATGGGAACACTTTGGGGATTTGGGCTGATTTGTCAATGGTCAGAGATTGCCTATAGGTCAAAACTTATTTACACATTAGTGCTTTCTCATTTTTTGCAATCTCAGCAATATTAATGGCTTCTCCTAAGTGTATCACATTATGTAAGGCAGCATTTTAAGGTCCAGGCATAAAACAAAGATCATTCTAAGATAAGACCTACATAAAAACACCTAATGTGCCAAGAAACCTACATTTGGAGGATGGTGAAAAATGTATTCAAGATCTTTCTTTCTAAATAAATTAAAACCAGCATACACCTATTAAAGAACTATATCCAGGGCAAGACCACACAACCAGTATCATATAAAAATTAGCTATGGTATATGCCTTTTTAAGAAAAGATTTTTTACTGATTTTAAAATGTGACAACACTGTAACTTTATGCTAATCATTTGAAGTCACACTATTTTTTTTTTTTTGAAGTCACACGCTATTAAGAAATTTGCAAGTATGTATACAATACAGGTATGGCATGCCTCACTAGAAGGAAAATATCTGAGCTGGAAGGACTTCTAAGGTCATCCAGTACAACCTTTACCTCAATAAGAATCTCCTTTCCTACACTGCCAGCTAATAGTTATATAAGCCAGTGGTGTCAAACTCAAATAGAAATGGCTTCATTAAACCATATATAAGGATTCCTGTGAATAGCACATTTACTTAGAAAATTACACATTAACATTATCAATATTTTTATTTATTTTATCAGTATTTTTATTTATTTGTTAAATACTTCCCAATTACATTTTAATCTGATCCAAGAAACACAATTCCTTGATTAGATTTCTAAGTCTTTCAAATATATTCTCAACAGCCCCCTGTTAAATACATTCTCTCCCTTGTCATAAGCCTGTCATTACTATATATTAAGTAATTATGCAGAGATCCAAATTCCAATTTCAAACTTCAACTACTTAAAAAAGTGCTACCCTCCTAAATAATTTCTTCGCTGAATTCCCTGATTTCAACGAATAGAAGCAAAAACAAAACAAAACAAAACAAAAATAATACCTACAACCCTAAAGTTTTGAGGCTACCTACCTAAAACTTCATAATTTTTAGCAATATTTCTAAATTCTAACTGGAATAATTAGTCGCATCCACATCAATCACCAGAAGAGGTAGTAGCTACCCAGTGGGACAAGTTTTTTTGAGTCTCTTTGACACAACAGGATATATGCCCTGGGAAGAAAGCAAACCTCTGTAACTCATTTCATTAGGTCAACTGCTGTTTCAGTAACCTTGAGCAGACTACTTACTAACCATTACTGACTAACAATGATGTCTCCCTTGAGAGCACCTATATACTCTACAGGAAAAAGCCCTGTTCTTTAGGAAAAGCCCTTTTTCTTAGATCTATTTAGTAATATTTCTATCTTTCCTGATTCATATTCTTCCATTCTCCAAATTCATAATGAAATTCAAGACTTCTCTGATTAATAATTAGAAAGCAGAAATATTAATAATTGCACAAAAGAAATTTAACTTACCCTCTTTTTACTTTTGTGAAGTCAAATGCAACTTGTCTGTAAGAAACTGCCTTTTCATTTAGATACCTACTATATCGCCTAATAAATGTAGACATATCATATCCTGAAAGAGAAAAGGTTTTAGCCTTTAAATAAATGTTACGTAACCAGTAACTTTGCCTAGCAAATCAATATTGAAAACTAAACTAAAATGCCCTATAAAAACCCATTAAAAGTATTGTTACATTGCACACAGAATAGTGCTAAAATTCTATTAGAATTTCACTATGCAGTTTGCATACTGCCCCCTTACATATTTAACTTTGTTGGCTAGAAACTGGAAAATGAATAGATGCCCTTCAATTGGAGAATGGCTGAATAAATTATGGTATATGAATATTATGGAATATTATTGTTCTGTAAGAAATGACCAGCAGGACGATTTCAGAGAGGCCTGGAGAGACCTGCATGAATTGATGCTGAGTAAAATGAGCAGAAGCAGGAGATCATTATACACGGCAACAACAATACTATATGACGATCAATTCTGATCTCTCTTCAACAATGAAATGTTTCAAACCACTTCCAATTGTTCACTGAAGAAAGCCATATATACCCAGAGAGAGGGATGTGAAATGTGGACCACAACATAACATTCTCATACTCTTGACTGATGTTTGCTTACACTGTGTTTCCTTTATCTGAAATGTCTTTTGTGTAGATACGAATTTTCTTGCACAACAATGATAAGTTTGGAAATATGTATACATATATTCGATTTGCCAAGTATTTTACATAATTAACATGTAGTAGATATCCTGCCATCTAGGGGAGGGGTGGGGAGTTGGGGGGAAAAATCTGTAACAGAAAGCTATGTAAGGGTTAATGTTGAAGAATTACCCATACATGTTTTGCAAATAAAATAAAATTAAAAAAACAAACAAAAAAAACATATTTAACTTTGTGTTTTAATAAGCAAAATATGAAAATGTTACTTATATTTAGTAATAACTAGTGTTTATGTAGCACTTTAAGGTTTGTCAACTCTTTACCTAAATTAAAATCCCAGCTAATTATTATGTCCTCCTACACCTCATTCTCTAGATGGCACAACAGACATATGAACACAACATTACTACAGCTTCTTGAAATCACATTCCTCATTTTTCTTACCTTGCAATCCACTTTTGTCCAAAAAGTTGCTTAAGTTAAACAATGTGTTCCTTGAAGCCAAGTACTGAATAAAGCGCTAGAATGGAAAAGAAATACATATTATATCAATTTAGCCTATTGGCATCTTATTTCAACTATAATCTGAGAATCAGAGAGTTTATGATTAAAAGCATTTCATTTAGTTTTAAAAGCTTAAGTTTTATAGCTAATGTTTGTTTCAAATGTAAAATTACCAATTATGAAGACATAAACTTTACTATCATTAGATCTTTATCAAAGCATTATTTTACTACAGAAATAGCTGAAAACATAAAACCCTGATGGTTTTATAGGAAATGGAAAATTCTATGCCAGTTATAAGGTACTAAAATAGAATTTGATAAACCCATTTAAAAAAAAAAATCTGTTCTTGTCACCAGTCATCTAGCCAACATGTTATATTTTTAAAGCACCTCTTATTTTTTCAAGAAAAAAATTATTTGAAACAATTAACATATACCTAGTATCCCAGTCATGCTAGTAAAGTATACTGACCCATACTAGACCTCTTTAAAAGGAAATCAAATAAAAATGAATCCAACTTCTATGGAGACCACTATATCACAGTTTCTTTTTTAAGTTACTACATTCCCAAATAAGTACCATATATAGGAATTAAGAACATATATGAAAATAAAAGACCATAATGGATCAGACATTGGCCAAGTGCTACTGACAGTGGTACCGAGGGGTCATTTCATGTTGATACCTAGTTTCACTAGAGATCCAAAAGATTAGGGTTATACCATAAATGTCTACAATTAATGGCATTACTTTCATTATTAATATCAACTAACATTTAAATAATCCTTTAAAGTGCTTTTTATACATTATCTAATTTAAACCTCACAATAACTCTACAAAAAAGGTATATATTACAGATATTATCCCCATTTTACAGTTAAGGAAATTGAAGCTCAAAGCTTAAGGAATTTGTCCATGGACTCACATATTCCTGACTCTAAGTCTCTTATATGTTATCTATCATTCATTCTTCTCTTCCTACTACTACCCATCATCTAATCATTTGGAGAGGGAGAAAACAAAGCGTCCTCTAAGATTCTGACCTGGGCTCTCTTCCCTTCTGTTTCCTATTAATGACCTCATCAGCTCAAGTGTTTGAAGAGAATTTTTTTAGCAGGTTTCATTATCTCTATGTAAATGATACTCAAAACTCTATGTCCAGCTTTAGCCTCTTTCCCAAGTTCTAGACTCATATTACCAATTTGCCCTTTACTTGTCACTAAAAATTTCATATTTTTCATATGTGCAAAAACGTTTGTAACAATCCTTTCTGTAGTGACAAGGAACTGGAAACCAAGTGGATGACTATCATTGGGGAATGGCTAAGTTTTGGTATATGAATGTAATAGAATATTATTGTTCTATAAAAAATGATAGGCTGATTTCAGAAAAGTCTAGAAAGACTTACATGAACTGATGCTAAGTGAAGTGAGCAGAACCAAGAGAACATTGTACATAGTAACAAGATTAAGTGATGATCAACTGTGATGGACTTGGCTCTTCTCAACAATGCGGTGATTCAAGGCAATTCCAAAAGACTTGCGATGGAAAATGCCATCCGCATCCAGAGAGAGAACTATGGAGACTGAAAGTAGATTGAAGCATAGTATTTTCACTTTTGTTTTTGTTTTTTTCTTTCTCATGGTCTGATTTGGTCCAATTTTTCTTGCACAACACGACAAATATAGAAATATTGTCATAAACACAGAAATATGTTTAAAGAATTACAGATATTTAATGGACATCAGATTACTAATCTTGGGGAGGGAGAGGTAAAGGAGAAAGGGGGAAAATTTGGAACACAAAGTCTTACAAAAATGAATGTTGAAAACTATCTTTATATGTATTTGAAAAAATAAAATAGTATTGAAAATTAAAAAAAAAATTCCATGTCTTATGGGCATGTCAAACTCAACATGTCCAAAAAATGAACTCATCCCCCACCCCACCCCAAGAGCCTTATCCCTGTTCTAAACTTACCTATTTCTATCAAGGATATAATCATCTTTCCAATCCCCCAATTTTGCATCCTTGATGCCAACCTTAATTCTGCATTTACTCATCCAATGTCTTGACTTAGCTACCAAATATTATTATTTCTGACTCAACAACAATTATAGCATCTGTTCTCTTCTCTCCACAATAGTTCTGACCCTTATTACTTCTCAGCTATAGTACTAGAAGCTAAATACCTAATTAAGGGAACAAAGGGAATGATCAGATAATACACAAGGGAAATTGGCCATTGCCAGAAACAGAACTTACCTCATTTCCATAAACCATCAAATGGTGAGTTGTAATGAGAGACTTGAAGACCACTACCCAACTACTGTTAGTAGTTCTTTCAAACAAGCTGTCTGCCAACTGGGGGATATTCACATTCATCTCATTTGTGCACTGGATTAAATCTGAAATATAAAAACAGTGTTCAAACAAATTTCTATAATATCTCAAGGCTGTCTGACTATTATACCTGGTACTGAAGAGGTACTCTACTTTATTAAGTAATCTCAATTAAACAATGAGCATCCTTTTATTTGCTAAAACAATTCTCTTCAAACATTTGAGTAGTAGCAGCAGTGAAAACAATAATATTAGCATGGACAAAAGTACTCCTTATCATGATTCTTTGAAGGTTGCTACTTCTACATTGCTAGAAAAATTAAACACATGCGGTCTATGATTAGACAGGTTCTCTATCTACTTCAACTTAGATAAATTATCTATGTGCTGTATGAAATATTGGGAATAGATCTTACTCTCAAGAAGCATAGGATGAAAGAATAGCACAAGTACATAAATAAAACTATAGTGCAAGGGAGAATAAAATAAATCCAAAGACAATATAGGCAAAATTCTATGAGACATTTGTGAAGCAAAGGAGTGTAATGAGATTGGGAGAACAAGAAAGAAAAATGATAGCGAAATTTTCATGTTGGAAACAGTACCTGACGTGGATCTTCAAGTAAGAGAGGAATTTAAGTAGAACAGAAATGGGGAGAAGAGAGGTGGTTCATTCTGGGTATATGTCAGGGATAATATTAAGAATTAAAGATAAGAGTTAGAGTAATAAAAAACTTTAGAGATCATCTAGTTCAAATCCCCCATTTTAGAGGGGGATTTTTAGGTAGTCAAAGAGAACTTATACAAGTGACAGTAACAGTGAATAGCAGAACTGGGGATTGATCATCAATATTCCAAATTCAATGCTCTTTCAACTCTACTGTTGAGATTTGTAAAAAAGAAAAAAAAAAAGACAAAAACAGGGGATAGAGAATAATTCAGATGAAACAACACATCCAAAATAAGGCTAGCTGCACAGATGAGTCAGACTAGAAAAGGCCACTTATTTCCTGTTGTACCTTGATTTTAAGGTCTTATATACTTGGAAATTTTTCATCAGCTTGTTTAATTAGTCTGAAACATTTCTATTTATTATTATGAGCTATCTTCATTAAATTAGAACATTATAGAACACATCACAACAAATCATTTGAGAAACAACAATTGCAATACTATATTTTGGCCGTGACAATCATTTCATCTAGACCATTACTCCTGCATGAAAATGCAGCACTTCATGAAGTTCATATACCTAAATGAAATTCACCTGCAGTGGTGCCATATTCTAAGAGAAGTGGAAAGCATACATGGGAGCACAGACCCAAAGCCAGCTTCCAAGGCCATCCAAACTAACACCCTCATTTTGCAAATGAGAAAACCAAAACACAGGGATTTTAACAATTCAATTCACCCTACCAATTCCACAAATGAAGCAGAAACAATAAAAAGCTCCTAGAAGTCCAGAAGTATTACTTTTGTCTCAGTATTCCCATCAAGCAAAGTACATAGTACTTAAATGTTTGTTGACTATCATACCAAACTTACTTTGAAAGCCCCTAGAGGACTGTTTCGTTTTTGTCTTTTTGTAGGTAGGACCTAGCACAATGCCTTGGGGCACACAGGGGTGAAGGGGGAGAATTGGGAAGGAGAGATGGGAGAGACAACAGGCCTGAGGATAAGCATTTATATAGCACCTACTATGTGCCAAGCACCATACAAAGCACTTTTACAAACATTTTTATTTGACCTTCAAAGCCGTCCTATTAGGTAAGTATTATATCCCTATTTTACTATTGAAGAAACCAAGGCAAACATTGGTTAAGTGACTTATCCAGAATCACACAGCTAGTAAGTTTCTAGGACTGAATTTGAACACAGATCTTCTTAGCTCTTGGTCTAGTACTGTATCCACTGTGCCATTAGCTGCCTCTCTTTGGGAATGGAAAGTACCTAAAATAACTCTAATAGATGTTTCTTAAATGGAATGGGAAGCTACTGAAAGTTTCTGACTGGTAAATAACACAATCAGATCTGAGGATTAGGAAAAACTTGGCAGCTAGGAAGGATAGGGTAGAGTCTAAGGATAGGACTAGCTACAAAGCTATTACAAAAGTTCCAATGAAAAGTGATGGGACCTGAACTACAAGGAGAGAGATAAGACATTGTGGCAAAAATAGTATAGGCTTTGACAACTATTTAAACTGGTAGATGAAAAAGGGAAGTCAAAAATGATTCTGAGATTTTAAATGCTGGTAACTGAAAGAATGGGAGTACCAAGTATATAGAATCTAAAAGCAGATAAAGGCTGACATCTAAATCTGATTTTTTGTGTGCATAGTAATGACAATTAAAACAATCATGGTAGATGAGATTTCCAAAGCAAACAAAAGGAAGAGCGGTTTTCCCACTTGATTTCATGATCACATTAAATCTAACCTAAACCACTTAATTGGTTAGAATGATGTTAATTAAGGAGTTTTGTGGTTTCAAATCACAATTAAAAAAAAAAAAAAAAACATGCAAAAACGTCTTTTCTTCCCTAAGTTTAATCACAAAGACTAGAGAACTGCAGAGTTCATATAAAAACTTTAAAACATATTAATGACAAAAATCATAATGATTTTTATATATAATAAACAGCACAAAATCAAACTAAAAACATTAGTACTAGTAATGTTAAGGGCTAAGACTAATTTGCACAGCTGATCTAAAATACTTGCTCTCTAAACACAATGAAGTAGCCAAAGAATAGGTAAAATAACAGAACTAAGAAGCTATGTAACAGAATGAGAGAATAAAAGTTTTAGTGGTGCTCCCTTCTAGTCTGGGACCCTCTCTCATTTTTTCAGAACAGAAAATCAAAGCTCAAAGAAGCCAAGTTATTTGCCAAAAGTTAAAAAGCTTAAGTGGCAGCACCAGGATTAAAAACTAGATGTTTTGACCCCCAAATTGGGCATTCTTTCCATGAATCATACTGCTTAATGATCTCAACCAGCCATCCTAACAACAATGAAAGATAGGAAGCATCAGTATTAACTATGTTGGTCACAGGTGAAACAAAGCAATTTTTCTTGTACTGTAAAACACTTATGAAAGTAATCACAAGTATGAGGAACCATTTGTAGATATCACATTTCTAAATACATAAGGGTAATAAATCCAAAACATTCTACATGTGCTAATCTATAAGAATATTAACAATATAAATCATGTTATAAGATAGCTAAGTGGCGCAGTAGTAAGAGCACTGGTTCTGGAGTCAGGAGACAAGTTCAAATCCAAGGCAATGGTGTGACTGAGCAAGTCACTCAACTTCTGTTTCCCTCAGTTTTGTCAATTCTAAAATGGGAATAATAATAGTATCTATTACACCAAGGTGGCTGTGAGGATAAATGAAATAATATTTGTAAAGTGCTTATGCCTGATAAAAAATACTTGTTTCCTTCATCATATGAATATATGATGTACAAGTACAGATCCAAAATTTTACAAATCCTACTATATATTTTAGTAATGTTTTGGCTACAACCATATTTTTTTCTCTACATACTACTTTTCTCCACTCTGTACAATGATTCTATTCATAGAGAAATCTTAAAATGCTTCCAAGATTCAGCTTCAAACCTCCAGAAGGAAAATGTGTGCAACACCTCAGACCAACTCAGAACAGACCAGTCCAATCAAAATTCAAGTTATTTCATGCCAATGTTTCAAAAGAGCTGTTTCTTTCAGCTCTCTCAATCCCGAGAATCCAGCAGAATTATAAATACAATTTCCCCATCTACCACCAACAGAAAGTCTGAGAGTAGCTTTTCAAGCTGTAGACTTGAGTCACCACAAATGTTTCAAGTAGCTACGAAGTTTAAGAAAATCCAAGTCTAAAATACCTTCCCCAAAATCAGCTGGCATTTCCAAATCAACTACCTCACAAACTTAAAACTGTTTACTGAATCAGTTTGTCATTACAGCTTTAAATAGCTAATGAAGCTATTTATTTATTTTTTGTTTTATTTGAATGGGGCTTCCTGGAAATCGGTAAATGGCATAAAAATGTTATGCTATTATGCATATTGCTATGTATGTATGTACACAAACAGATGCATACATACAAACCCTAATACCTGGCAAAGTTCCATACTGGGAGGATTATCAAGAAGGATGGCTACTTTTAGATGATTATCAAGAAGGGTGGCTACTTTTAAGCAAATGTTCTAAATATATATATTCAAAAGAAGTATCATTCAAAAAAGTTAGCTTGAAAGACAATAAAGTTTTTCCTAAGAAATTTTTCTTCTGCAAACATTTTTAGAAGTCTTTTTCAAAGTGCCTCCAAGACTCTCTATTATGCTTCCAGAATCAAATATAAGATCCTGCTTGCCTTTTTTTTAATAACCTGACCTTTCCAGTCTTCTCATGCCTTACTCTTGTCTTGCCCCTCCACATACTCTATGATCCACTGACACTTACTTTGCTGTTCCTTGAATAAGACACTATCTTATCTATATCTGAAAAAGTACCTTAAATATCTATAGATATTTTCGCTAGCTAATCCCTCATATCTGGAATGCTCTATTCTCACCCCCACATCCTAGTTTCCCTGATTGGAGGCAGGAAGGCTCTTAAAATTTCAGCTAATGTGCCATTTTCTGCAAGAAGTCTTTCCTGGACCTCCTAAATCTTAGTTCCCCTTTCTGAGACTGCTCCCAGTTTATTCTGCCTTGAGAACAGGGCCTAGGTTTGCTTTTTTTTTTTTTCTTTGCACTATCTAACACTATTTGGCATAATAATAATAATAATAATAATAATAATAGCAGCTAGCACTTCTATAATACCTACTACATGTTTTAGGCACTGTGCTAAGCACTTCACTAGTATTATCTCATTCAATCCTTACATCATCAATCTTTGGAGATTTGCCCGGGGTCACATAGCTATTAAGTATTTGAGGTTAGATTTAAACTCAGAACTTCCTGACTACAAGCCCAGTGTTCTATTCACTGTGTCACTTAGTTGTGTATTTAAATATATATATATATATATATATATATATATATATATATATATATATATATATATATAGTAACAGTTAAGGGGAGCAGGTCAAATGGGTAATCATATACACTTTGCTTTATGGAAATGGATTTTGCTTTGGGAGATGAGAAATAATTGACTGTGAAATATTCCTAGAATGAAGATTAACCCATTTTGTTGTGTCCTTTCTCCCTAAGAAATTAGCTTTCAAAGGGAAAAAAAAAAAAAAAGCAGACCAAGTATATGATGAAACAAATGGCTGATATCCCATCTACACTATTGTAATAGCTTCCTAACTATTTCCTGACTAGCCTAGTCCCCTCCCTTTTCAAAGGATCCAGCATAGCTGCCAAATTGATACTAAGAAAAACACAAGTTTGACTATGTCACTATCCTACTCACTCCTTCATGATTCTGAGATAAAAATGCAAATTCTTCTGTTAAGCTTTTAAAACTGTCCATAATTTGAATGCAGTCTACCCTTTTTGTTTTATTTTGGTTTTGTTTTTTTTATTCCCCAGTCCTTAGCACAGTGCCTTATGGTAGGCATTTAATAACTACTTGTTGACCTGACTATCCTTACAGCAAAGGTTCTTAACCTTTGTTGGGTCATGGAATCCTTTGATAGTTTGGTGAAGCCTATGGTTCCCTTCCTCAAATATCTTTAAAGTGAATAAAACAAAATTCACATGAATACAAAAAAAAACTCTGCTTTATAAATAGACTTAGAGTACTTTATTTTCTTAAAAATATTCAGCACAAGTTAAATTGGTCTGTTCAGTGTTTCCTCATGCATGACATTCTATTTTTCATCTTTCTGACTTTGCATTGGCTATCTCCTAAGGGCCATCTATCATCCCAAGGGTCATCCTGGCCATTGGACACTAATGACTCCAGAGGAACACAGGACTTGCACAGTTCTCTCTCACTTAAATACAATTCACTTGCATGTTATGGTAACACTTCCCTGATGTCATGGTCCTCTTCAAGAATAAAGGACAAACCACAAGGCCATCTCCCAGTTTTCTGTCCTCAGGGAATCCCTAGCTTCCTTCAAAGCTCAGCTTAAGTATCCCCTCCTGCAGAATGCCTTTCCTGATTCCTATAATTGCTCTTACCCCTTTTCTTCCTATGAAATTATTTTTCTATGTCTACCTTTCTATCAACATAGGATTTCACTCCCTTTTTCCATAAAATTTAAGATCAGGCCTATTGAGTTTTTATCTTTATGTTTCCCAATACCCACCACAGTGCCTGACACATTCTGCGCTTGCTAAAGGAATGAGAAGGCTTAAGTGAACTAATACGTGGTAAGGATTTAATTAACTAAGACTTCAGCAGTTGGTTCAATGAAACACGAAGGAAAAAGGCCCAAATCACAAATCATTCACAAAGGACTAAGGAATACATTTATTTAAATAGCTGATTCTATGTAATGAACTCTCACGACTGATAAATCAAAACTCATCTTAACTGGATGTCTGGAAGAGTGAAAGGTTAAAACACTGACCAAGAGTACAAAATAAACTGAACCCAGATCTTCTTCATCCCAAAAATCAGTCCTTTCTCTACTCTGCCAAACTCTCTCTCAGAAATGGGATACTGTCTTTAAAAAAAATAATAATAATATGTTCTGTAAGAAATGACCAGCAAGATGATTTCAGAGAGGCCTGGAGAGACTTACATGAACTGATGCTGAGTGAAATGAGCAGAACCAGAAGATCATTATACATGGCAACAACAGTACTATATGACAATTAATTCTGATGGACATGGCTCTCTTCAACAATGATATGTTTCAAACCACCTCCAATTGTTCACTGAAGAAAGCCATATACACCCAGAGAGAGGGATGCGAAATGTGGACCACAACATAACATTCTCATACTCCTTGATTGATGTTTGCTTACATTGTGTTTCCTTTATCTGATATATCGTTTGTGTAGATAAGATTTTTCTTGCACAACAATGATAAGTTTGGAAATATGTATACATATATTCGATTTGCCAATATTTTAACATAATTAACATGTAGTGGATATCCTGTCATCTAGGGAAGGGGTGGGGAAGTTGGGGGAAAAATTTGTAACGGAAAGCTATGTAAGGGTTATTGTTGAAGAATTACCCACACATATGTTATGCAAATAAAATAAAATTTAAAAATAATAATAATAATAATAATAATAAAAGCATCAAGAATGTAGGAAGTAGGGCATTATTGCTCCTGAACCAAGGGTAGTAGCTGTAAGGATAAAAAAGATATAAAGTGACCAAATTCATTTTGTGTACTTTCAGGGACCAAAAGTCATGACACTCATTTCTTTCACAAAATCATACAAAGAATTTCTTTTGGTTTGTAGCTTCATTTCTGAAGGTGGTATTTCTTTGTAATTTGAACTAAGAATTAGGGACTGTCTTCTATGTAATAAAAAGTAAAAGGTTGAACTATATAACCTCCCAGGTTCCTTCTAACTCTACATCTAAAATCTAAAATAAATGAACTATTTTTACTTTCTAGACAAACCAATAGGGATAGCTTCAATAACCAAGCATACCGTTTTATTCAATCAGGAAGAAAGAGGTAGAAAGTTTGGAATACTTGAAAAGGCTAATAGATAATAGCTAAAAATAACAAGAACTCTATTAATGAACATTCATACTACCAGAAGCTTTATAAATCTCAGCAACACTGAAAAGTGAGTGAATGCCAAATTCCAGTGAACTGAAGAACTAAAGCTGTGGCTCCTCTTCCACAAGGAAACAACCTTGTATGCTAAACACAAATTGGTTTCAATCCTAAAATACAAAAAGACATCTTTACTATCTTAGCAGAAATGACCAAGTGTTTCTTGTCAAGTTAAAATAAAATTAATCCAGGTAGAAAACAAAAGAAATTCTTTAGAACTGAGAGAAATGCAAATCTGCATTGATTTGACTGAAGAATGTGACAGAAGAAAGGAGGAGGACCTTTTAACAGTTACAAATTATAAGTATGAGTCTCTGGGTCAATTGGGACTTCTAAGAAACAGTTGTTTCCACATTTCAGAAACTGAAAAGGCAAAGACGCCACCAGGAATAAGGAGATCCATTAATGACCACAAGAAAAAAGGGTATCATGCTGTGATCAGTGGCACTGTACTGAGGGGCTAGAAAGCAACCATGCTGACAGGACAAGACCAATGAATAAGTATGCTGTCTTCCTGGAGTAGGTATCCAAGTCAAATTTCTCATAACATTTGTTCCTTAAGAAAAAAAAGTGGGGAAAAAAAAATTACAAGGGATTATAATCCCTCCAAACATTTCAAAGAAAAAGATTTACAAAGAGATTTGCTATTAGGACAAGTCAAAAAAGTCAATATTTAAAAATACTGCAAGACATTTGGAGGCTTTAATTCAATGTTATAACAAGAAATGACCCATGGATAAAGTCAAGATCTTGTCATTAATTTGTACACCAGCATAATGAATTATACTTAAAATGCTTGCTGATTTGCAGTATTTGTGATATTAAATGGAATGAGATAAAATCCAAGTTCAACAAATAAAGCAGGCCTAAAATGTTTTTCAGGTCATCCTTAGATCCTTTTTAAGACACATGTAGGTACCAATTATTCAACTGACTTTTATCCATACAAATCAATTTTAAAATCTTTTTATTTTTTTAAATCTTAAAAAAAAATACCACAGTAAAATTAAGTAGTGGAAAAACTCAAGAGAATACTTTCATTATGTTTCAATGATCTTATTAACTCAGAACTCAAGGCTATCATTATAAAGCATTTACTTAGTATTTACTGTGCCAACGACAATTCAACTGCTTCAGAGATATTATTTTCTATAAGCATGATTTCAATCTGCCATTCATATAATTCAAATAGAGGATAATCTGTATTTCTAAACGAACTCTGTTCCTCGGCAGGCTTTTGTAATTCTTAATCTTGCCAGGAGAGGGCACCAACAGAACACAGGAAAAGATGCCTTTCTAAGCCTAGAATCTACAAGTGAGAGAAACAAGAATACAGGCAGTTACTAGATAGAATAACAAATCACATAAGAATAAAAATAATGTGATTCTCAGTTATGATACTGAGACATCTAAAGACATATCTATGATATATGTTAATGCAATGTATGCTTTTCCCCCTTTTGGGATGAGCTTATTTGCAAATAATACCTACCTATCAAGAAATAAAAAGTTTAGGGACAGCTAGGTGGCGCAGTGGTTAGAGCACCAGCCCTGAAGTCAGGACGACCTGAGTTCAAATCTGGTCTCAGACACTTCCTAGCTGTGTGACCCTGGGTAAGTCACTTAACCCCAATTGCCTCAGCAAAAAGCAAAAAAAAAAAAAAAGAAATAAAAAGTTTAAAGTCAAATGTCTAACATTACAAATGAAAATCAATAGAAAAAGGACATGGATTTGGGGGTGTGTGTGTGTGTGTGTGTGTGTGTGTGTGTGTGCAGGTGTGTGAGTGTGCTAAATTAAAGGAAAGTACTAGCAAAAAGATCTAACATAGTACTCCAATAAAAATATGATTCTCGGGTCACAAATGCCTTGATTTCCTAAACTAGAAAAAAAAAAAGGCGGGGGGGAGGAAGGGGGGAGATCTAAGTTTTCAATCATGTCAATTCTCAATTTTGAGAGGTTTAAATTTTAGTTTACTTATGTCAACTACAACTACAAGTATATTTTGAACTAGTTCCACAACAAAGGCACAATTTGGTAGAAATTTGGCGGGAAAAGAATTAATTTTTCCTGATATTATTTTATACTTTAAAACAGAGGTTTATGCTTTTACATCACAGACCCTTTTTTTTTTTTTTTGATAATTTGGTAAGCATATGGACTCCCTCAGAATGTTTTAAAATATATTTCAGTTAGAAATTAGTCAAAAGAAAGATGTAAGGTTTTTCCCCCCATCCAAGTTCATGAACCCCCTAATTTTACCTGTGAACAAAATTAAAAACCTTTGATTTAAAAGAATTGTGACTATTAATAGCCTAGAAGAAGAAAAATCTGCAGATGAACTGATAGAAGTCTTCAAGCAACTGAGTCATCACTACTGTCATTAGTTTGCTCTTCCCTTCAGGAATGCCAAATGCTAGTTTTCAACAACTCTGGCTGACAATTTTATATCTAAGTGTCTGTTTCAGTTTTTATTTTGGTAAGTGTTAACTTCTTTGCACTAAAAAATTAAATATCACTCCTACCTTTCCTTGCTTTCTTAATTTAAAAAAAAAAAGGAAAAAAAGTACTTTTAAGAAGTCTTTGCAAAAGAACTTTTACCATATAATGTATCCCCATATTTTGGAGTCCCGGGTCACAAAGCTTAACAAGTTTTTGAAGCTGGATTTGAACTCAGTAGTCTCTATCCACTAAGTCACCTAGCTACGCAATAGATCTAATCTAACTCCCTTATTTTAAAAGTGAAGAAATTTTGGAACTCAAAAAAGTTAATTTGCTAAGGTAGAGCAAAGACTTGAACCAAGGGGCCTTGAGCCTAAGTGCTCCAAAACTAGCACTCTTTCCATTAAACTATGCTGGCTCCCAAACCTTTAGATAAGGAATTGGTTTGGTTTACATATATAGTCCTTCCTATCGAAATGTATTGGTTTTTTATAAGTATGTTTTACTGTAAGTACTAAAATAACCCTTACATTAAAAATTACAAAATTATGTTAGAATGTTCTATATGCAGTATAGAAATACATTTCATTATCTGAAAGTATAAAATAGTCTTCTGCGGATGAATTATTGACAATTTTTACCTTAAAAAGTTTAAGCTTTAAAATAATACATTCCTCCCCCCAAAACACCAAAATATATGACATATATATGCACTGTGAAAAATAAATGGAAAATTTTCATATGGTTTAACTGAAACTCTAGAATCAAATTTATAATTGTATTAATGGTTTTATTTAGAAAGAATTTAATAACATTTTATAGTGAGTATTTAACCTACAGAAGACTTTTATAGTTTTTAAAAGTTTAAAAACATTTTTGTAATGATTAAGAACAACGTTCTCCAAGTGTTCAAAGATAATTCTACTGTTTTCTTATTACCAATATTTAGATATAATTATATTTTACTAACAGCACAGTAAATATGCTTTTCTCTCAACTAAACCTAGGCTTCAGGTATGGAATTAGATATACTATAGAAATCAGGAAATGAATTCCTAAGACAGTATGAAGCAAAAGTTTTTTTTTTTTTTTAATTGATGCCTCTCTCACCTCAGTTATCACTTTGACAAGCACTAAGAGCTCCCAAAATAAAAGCACATTTCCCCCTTCTTAAAAATAAATAGAGGCTACCCAAAGGGTACCTTTTGATCCAGCAATGTCACTATTGAATCTGTATTAAAAGAGGGAAAAAGACCCACATGTGCAAAAATATTTGTAGCAGCTCTTTTTGTAATGGCAAAGAATTGGAAATTGAGTGGATGCTCATCAACTGGGGAATGGCTGAATAAATTATGGTAAATAAATATAATGGAATATTATTCTGTGAACAGGCTGATTTCAGAAAAGCCTGGAAAAAGACTTACATGAACTGAAGTTGAGTGAAGTGAGCAGAACCAGGAGAACATTGTATAAAGTAACAGCAAGAATTTGTGTTGATCAATTATGATAGACTTTGCAGCTCTTTTGAGCAATGCAGTGATCCAAGACAATTCTAACAGATGGAAAATGCCATACACATCCAAAGAGAGAACTACGGAGACTGAATGCAGATCAACACATACTATTTTCATTTTTTTTTAAAATGGAAATGTTTAAAAGGATTGTGCGTGTTTAGCCTGAATCAGACTGAGAAAATATCTGGAACATAAAATCTTACAAAAATGAATACTGAAAACTTTGAGAAAAAAATAAACTATGAAAGAATATGCAAAAAAAATGTATAGAGGCAGTAGTTATTTTGACGTACTATATTAGCAACCAACAGATCTGGCTTCTAAAAAAGCAAAAAATTCAATTGACTCAATTATAAAATGAGGGGGCTATATTTAGATTAGTGGCTCCCATTTAGCTCATGCTAAAAATTCTTGCAAGGCAGCAAAAGAATAAAATAAATATGCAATTAAGTTACAAACATTCTTCCTCTGCCAGGACAAGTATGTACATGTTTGAAGCAATATAGGTTGTTTCTGCATTTTAAAACTGTCATGATCATGCACACTATTTCAGTGTTTGTGCAGCAATTAGATCAAACTCTGACCACTTCTAAACCCACCATATTCTTGCAGTTTCTCAACCTGCCATCAAATTGTCTCCAAACTACCATTGTTCAATGTTCTAGCATAAACCAATTCCCAAATGATGTTCAGACAAGTGCATAATTCCTCATTTTTGTTCTGTACACTGTACCAAAATAGGTCCTTAATAACTTCATTTGTGTAATCATATGACAAAGATGTTACAAATGTTTCCATTCCTGTAGTATAAATTTTAGGCTTTTTGAAAACCATGATCACTTCATACATATACATTAAGAACCATCTTGAAACTACTAAAGACTCTCACAAATATTCTGCAAAAACAAACCCTCTGGTTTTGTTATTAAGGCTGTCTGTTTTGCAAACAGACTTATCTTCTTAATTCGTTACTATTCCATGTGGTGGATTTTCAAATGAACTGTTGGAAACACTGGTCAAATAAATCATTTAGAAGCTTTTGTAAGAGTAAAGTTAAGTGTACCACTGTAAAAGTATGCCAGTGGTAGAAAAGAATAAAGTCACATATGAAGAGATTACTTTTTTACAAAAGGTTAGTTTAAATACAAACTTAAACCCCCCCCCCAAAAAAACCCAAACATATACAAGTGAACTTCAAATACATTTTCTTTATAGAACTTGCCATTAACCAATACAAAAGTAGTTTATATTAAAAACTAGCCACTATTCATTTTATTTGATTGGTAAAGTGGCTAAAGATAAAAAATGAATTTCTATCTTTCAGCAATAAAGGCTATAAAAATCTAGCAGTCACATACTGATGTGAACAAGCATTTTCACTTCATTCTTCTTTGAAACCAAAATGCCAGGGAAAAAAACAAACAAATCAAAAATACCCTTAATATAAAATCAGATGAATACAGACTATGTTGTTGAACCAAAAGAGAGCAAACTTCTGTTTAGCTGAAAAAAAAAAAGTCCATCACTGAAATTAAGTTTACATATAGTGTATTATGTTAAATATATTCCATGTTGCAACTTTTCATGTTTATTCCAAAAAATCTGTAAAAAAAAATTTAATGCGTCTTGTAAATTGATACTAAGCATATAGTCTTTCTAAATTGCTTCTTTTAATTCTTACAGAATATCCCACATAAAATAGCTTGATCATTTTACAATTAATGTTCATATTTAATTTTTATAATTTTGTATTTTAATTTGGAAATTTGGGGGCAAAAGTTGGCATTCTAGTTATTATAAGCAATTAACAAATAAATATACATTAATATTATTAATATATTCTGTTATCCTGGGAATTCATAACAATTTTTTTGAAAGAGGTTCACAAAAAGTTTGTGAACCATTGGGCTAGATCAAAACTGTGGGTCATGACAATATAGGTTTGAACTACTGAATGTGGGGGGTTGCAAAAATCATGATTTATTATCAGTAAATGTTTGATTATTACACCTGTTTTATATACCTATATACTCAGGGTCAAGTAAAAATTTATCAGGCAAAAAGGGATCATGAGTGGAAAAAGTTTAAGAAACCTTGGATTAGATGTCTTAAAATCACAAATTTAGAGCCAAAAGGGCTTAAAAGGTCATCTAGCCCAAATCTCTCATTTAACAGAGGAAACTAAGGGCCAAAGAAATTGTGACAGAATACCCACAAACTGTTAAGTATAACTAGCAATCCTTTCATATGTAATAACTCATTTATTTAATAATTTCCCCTATAAAGATAAGTTTAGTTGGTAGCTTTATAAATATAAGCCATTTCCTCCAAAAGTAAAATATTCAAAGTAACACTCAATCCCAGGTTAAGTTCTAAGGAAAGATACCTAATTGAGGAGGCAACAAAACTTCTAAGAAACAGCAGGTTCGTGTCTTAACAAGTAGACTGAGAAAAGCAGCTCAGAAATATCATTTAAAAGAAGGCTTAAATGTTAGTTAACTGAGTCTATTCTGGTCCCAACCAGTAATGGAATGAAACTACCCCATGCTCATCCATAAGCATCCACAAAAATTTAAATGATTCCCAAACTTGAGTATTTGGTTAAAAAAAGCTGCTGGACATGTTAAGCTATTAACTAAGAGTTAAGTGTCAACAAAGACTAATTCTCAGTTTAAAATCATATAACCCAAAACAGAAGAAAACATGAGTTTTTCTATCTCAAAAACTGTCTATCTCTTGAAAGAATTTAACTGGCTGCTGTCTGAACCTTTTGACTACTAAGTGATAAAATAGATGCATGGCATTCTAATTTAATAATTAAGTAGCAACCCTATATCTATTTTTAAACCCTGCTTCTTGTAATCATTATTCATGTCCATAAAGCTACATCTAGGTTGAAGCAAAACAAATCCCTGAAAATATAGCACAAAGCTACAATGTACAAATCAAAAAACAGCACTATCAAATCAATATGCAAGAGTATAAAAGAAGCGAGGGAAGCAAAAATCAAATAGAATTTTGCTACATATTGGAACACTTAAGCATTTATCAACTAATGTTACCCATTAGTGGTCAATTTTTTAAAACAAGACGTTAAAAAACTCATTTGATAGCTTTAGACAAAAGGCCTAACATTAAAAAGCAAAACAACAATTTTTTTTTAATTTTTAAAAAATGAATTAGGAAATAGTGCATGATAAACCTTAACTTTTTTTTAACTACAAGCATCTGGTTATGATTTTAAAAGAAAGTATACAACTGGGAATAAGAGTCTAGTTATATCTTTCTATTTTGGAGTCAAAGAAAGAGCAATCATTTAGAGAAAAAAACGGGTCTTCCAATTCCACATCAAAGGTTTAAACGTAGCTGTCCTTAACCTCATTTTCTTAGGAATGAAAAGTTTCCTTCAACACAACATTCATTGCACAACAACCTATTTCCATTTTGTATTTACCAACAAATCTTTATACAAGGCAAACTGATACCAGGCAAAATTTTCTCCTCACACTACTCTCTTAAAAGCAGCCATGTAGCTAGCACAATTATAGAAATTACTTTTTACTCACTCAATATAATAAACTTATGCCAACAGCCTATACCAAAAGCCAAAAAAACCACAAAAACTTAAAAATTATTTGAATCTTGCTTCACTATTTTCTAATCTTCAAAAGATATTTTGCAGATGGTAAGTCAGTTTCCTGGTTTTTAAACAGTGTAATATTCTGAAGATATGATAAGATATGGTGGACAAATCAATAAATTACTAGATTTTTTGGATAACAATGTCACTAAACATATACCACATATCTTCTACACAAATAGATACAAAAATAAACTTTCTATTAAAATATTATTTAAATTACTATAATTATAAAATTGTAATTATGAATTATAAAAATAAAATTTTCTTAATTCATCTGTTGATGGCTTCCACAGCTTAGCAGCAGTAAACTATGATCAATAGCATTGTCCTTTTCAAAAAACATGTGTGGAAAACTAAACAGTTTTATTATCACTCCATAAAAATAAAGTGGGAAAAAATGTTCTTTTGTCAACAGTTCCACCAATTACTGTGAAATCATACTGATGTCACTTAGAAAACTAAGGGTCAAGTTCCAATTGTTCGGTGAAGAGAGCCATATACATCCAGAGAGAGGGATGTGAAATGTGGACCATAACATTTTCATGTTCTCTATTGATGTTTGCTTGCATTGTATTTCCTTTATCAGATTATTTTTTCTTATAGATACGATTTCTCCTGCACAAAAATGATGTGTGGAAATAAGTATACATATATTCGATTTCTTAAGTATTCTAATATAATTTGCATGTAGTGGATATACTGCCATCCAGGGGAGGGGTGGGGAGTAGGGGGGAAAAATTTGTAACAGAAAGCTTTGCAAGGGTTAATGTTGAGGAATTACCCATACATATGTTTTGCAAATAAAAAGTATTAATAAAAAAAAAGAAAGAGAACTAAGGGTCAGAGAGGTATAGGTAAAATAGATACATTACTTGCATTCTCTACTCTGCTTCATACAGATGTTCAGGGCAAAATATTTGGAAAAATGTTCAAGCTAACATATTTACATGGTACCTTAAAGCTTTTCAAAAGATTTTACAAATATTAATCTTGTATGATTCTCACAACAATTTATATAAGATTTTTTTTAAGAGATGAAGAAACAGGTTTTGAAAGTTTAAGTGACTTGTCCAGGGTCACTCAGCTAGTGTCTGAGACAGAATTTGAACTCAAATATTTCTACCTATACATATATTGTCATACACCACACAAAACTGCCTTTAAATAGTAAAACTAATAGTATTACTAGTAGCCTTGTGATCTATAAAGTAAAAATAAGTCATTAAATCAGCTGAATCCAAAGATCCACAAATTCAAATACATTCTGCACAAAAATGATGTCACTGCAGTAGCACACAAAGACATGAGCACATTCAGTAACTGTGATAGATTTGTGCCATACTCACTTTTCACTATGTTCTTGTAAGCAAAGGCTGACATCTAGCTAGCTAACTAGCCAGAATTAAGAAGATAGTCTGGACAAGGTATAGGGCCAATTCAAATTAGTTACCAAACATCACTTGCACTATACTGTAACCCAAAGTACATGTCTCCATTTACTGCCCTCTATCTTTTCTAAAATCTCTGCTATTTGTCTTCTGTTATCATTAAAGGAAAACTTTTCTCCAAAATTATCAATGATCTTTGTCAAATCCAATGACCTTTTCTCAACTGCAAACTTATTCATTTCAGTATCTCCCCAGTATTTAACACAGCTGATGAGTTTTCGTGGATTCTCTCCCCGCTAAGTTTTTAAGAAAGATTTCTCTTGCTTCTCCACACAATTTAGCAGAGTTGGATCTGAAATCAGGATTCTGGATCTATAATCTACATTCAAAACCCACCTCTTATTAGCCATGTGATCCTGAACAAGTCACAATCTCCCTGACCTTCTTCCTACATATATAAAATGAGAGCTGAATCTGACAATCTCTTAAGGAATTTTTTTAGCTATAATTATTTGATCTTATTATTTTCCTATCTTTCTGACCACCCCTCAGTATCCTTTACTGAATCTTCATCCATCATATCTACTAACCTTGGGTGTCACTCAATGTTCTTAGGTCCTCTTTTTTCAGAGGTAGCTTTTCAAAGGAAGTGAAGCAAAGAGTCAAATGAGTAGGATATAAGCAGAGTTAGGGACAGCAAAAAACATTCCAAGAAGAAGTAACAAAAAAAGATAAAAAATGAAATCAGGAAAAGTCAAAGGTGAGTTTGGACAACACTGAGCAGTCATATTAAGTAGGAACATTACATTCATATGGGAATTAACAGAAGAGAAAGCAAGGTGGAACCAAATAGTGAAGTAACTTAAATGTCATTACAGTTAAGGAGAACAGATTATTTGATCAACAGGAAGTTACTAAAGTTTTTCTGAATAGAGAAATGAATTTAATGACAGTATGTGAGATGAATTAGATAAGGGATAGAGAACATGAAGAGAGAAAACAGTGTGACAACTATAGCAGCTGAAGCAACTAGATGGCCCAGATTAGAGTGCTTGGAGCCTGAAATCAGGAAGAATCTTTTTCCTGAGTTCAAATTCTGACTCAAACATTTATTAGTTGTGTGACCCTGGGCAAGTCATTTCACCGTTTGCCTCAGTTTTCCTCTGTAAAATATAATGGAGAAGGAAATGGCAAACCCTTCCAATATTTTTGCCAAGAAAATCCCAAATGAGGTCATGAATAGTCAGACACAATTGAAAAACAACTGAGCAACAGCTGCAATAATATAGACAAGAGTCAATGACAATTTGAAACAAGGTGGTAACAGTCAAGGTGGTACTAACAGAATGTGATAACTGATTTAAAGTAGAGAATGTACTCAACAGAGTATATTCAATTCAACATTTATTAGGGGGCTATCATGTGTAAGAACTAAACTAGAACTTGGAGACATGAAAACAAATTTTGGCCTTCAAAAGGTACTGACGGAGTCTACCAAGGGATAAACTATGTAATATATAAACTAAATAAATACAAGGTAATTAATTTGAGATGGGAGAGAACACTACTAATTAGAGGAATGGGGGCAGGAATGAAGAAAGGATTCTACAATTGGTGCCATATGGATTTTAAGAATTTACAAGAGAGGACAGAAGGTAGGTCAAAAGAAAAACAACAGGAAATTTAATATATATTTAAAAGAAAAAGAAAGTTGTGCATAGTCACAGATTCGTGCACATAGAATCTTTTTTCCGTTCTGCTTTTGATATCTGTAAGCTCGGGGAAAAAAAAAGTAGTGACATTTTAGCTAAAAATTGAAGGAAGCTAAGAATTCTAAAAAGGATACAAAGGTATATATTAAATATATTACGGTCCAGGCACTGTGTTAACTGCTTTACAAAAATTATTTCATTTAATCTTCAAAACAACTTTTGACGGTAATTATTTGGCTATTATTATATCCTATCCCCATTTTACAGGTAAAAGGGTTAAGTGACTTGCCCAGGGTTACACAGATAATTATTTGAGGCAACATTTGAACTCAGGTCTTCCTGACTCCACATCCAGCATCTATCACTGGACTATCTAGTTGCCTCTAAGAAAATAAAATAAAATTTAACTGTATTTAAGGTTTGCAAAAGCACTTTACAAATATCTCATTTTATCTTCACAAGAACTTTGAAAGGTAGGTAGGTGTTATAATTATCCCTATTTTACAGATGAAGAAATTGAGGCACAGTGGTGTCTTGTCCAAGATAACATATCTAGTAAGGATTTAGGGCTGGATTTGAATTTGGGATTCTCTGACTCCAACTCCAACTCTATCCATTGTACCACTGAGTTGCCTAAATGAAGGTCACCTAGCATAAAAAAAGGATCTCGTTTGGAATCCAAAATATATAAACAAATGAACATATATGTACATATACTCACACATATATAGCATCTATATATCTAAACATATCTAAACACACATATGCATATGTATATATACATATGATCAAAACCCAGTCTTCAAAAAACAGGTCTCCAAAAGAATTACAAACTATTAACAACCTTGTGGAAGATGGGAGAAGGGAATTTTTCAATTCATTAATAATTAGACAAATGCAAATCAAAACAACCAAGTTTTTACCTCACAGTCAACAAACTAAAAAGGATGGCAAAAGAAAGAAACAGTCAATGTTCCATGAGCTGTGACAAGATAAACACATTAGAAAGATTATCAGTGAAGTTGTGATTTAGTACAAACATTTTGAAAAGCATTCTAGAATTATGCAAATAAAAGAATTAAAATGTCCACATCCTTTGACCCAGAGATTCTATTATAGAAAGTCACTAATTTAAAAAAATATATATTTTAAATACTTTAATTTTTAATAAATACTTAAATGTTTAAGTATTTTAAAAAGTATTCATATACAACAAAATATTTATAGCAGAAATTTTTCTGGTAACAGAACTATAAACAAAGCAGTTGCTTATTGAATGTGGAGTAACTATACAAACAGTGGTACATGAATAAGCAGAATATTATGATAATGGACAAAATGAAAAAAACAACAAATGCAAAAAAATATAGAAAAACAAGAAAACAACATGATGACTACAACAATGAAGTAGCACAAAATAATCCAAAGTTAATGTTGTGAAATTTACTAAGAATAAAAATAGCTCCAAAGAGGAGACGGGAAAATACCTCCCTCTATTTCTTTGCAAAGGTGAGAGGTCCATGAGTATAAAATATTGCATATATTTTCAGATTATTTTTTCAATGTTTTGATCAGTTTTGCTAACGGTCTTTTCTTTTTCCTAAATTTTTATTGTTGTTACATAGTTGTTACATTCTCTAAAAAGAGTAGAGGGAGGGAAACAAATGCAAAGACAATGTAAAACTATGTAATGTAAAAACAAAAGGTATCAATAAAAAATTATTTTTTTAAAAAAAGGTAAAGGCCAGTAATCAATACTATAGATGCTCCTTTTTTATCTTCAAATGCAGCAAACATGCTTTATGTTTAACTGTATTTATTCATTACAATGAAATGACAAATTAGTGAGTAGCGAGAAATTTTTTTAAAAGGCAAAAAAAATTTTTTTTTTAATATAACAAAGTTCAGGAGGCAATTTTGTTGCTACCTTGTTAAATTTAGCAATCACTCCTAAAAAACAGAAGTTCATAGATTCATACATAATTTACTTATGTTCTTGTATATTAAGAAAATCATGCTTATTAAAATTGAATTAATGTAATATTCAATAAATATATTAATGTTAATAAATTAAATCAATGTAACAGATAATTACATTGAAAAGAATTTTTTAATAGGGAAGGTGAAGGAAGAAATAAAGCATTCCAGACACTGAGGGTCAGCTGGAGCAAAGGAACAGAGATGGGAAGAGGAATAAAGTTCAAGACCAGTTTTTCTAGAACATGGAGTACAAGAAGGAAATAATATGAAATATTTTAAAAGGAAGACTGATAACAGGCTGTAAATACCAAGCTGAAGAGTGCATATTTTATCCTAAAGACTAGAAGGAGATATTGAAAATTCTTAAAAAGAAAAATTCTTAAAGAAAACCTATCCTTTAGGAAGATGATTTTGATAGATGTGTCAAAGATAACATTCAAGGTGTAAAGGTGGGGAAAATGAGGAAGCCACTAAAAGAAACGTAAGATCAGAATGAAGTATGGACAGAAGATAATTCTGTTTGGATTCTAGTTTGCAGTGACTGCAATATATTCAGGTAGGCATGTGTAGCAAAAACTTGGAGATGTCATTTTTTTCTCCCTTCTTGCTCACAGAAGAGTTCTCACTGGTATCAAAACAAAGGCTCGAAAGGTTAGAATTTTGGCTGAGGCTTGTGGATTATGGATTATGGCAGGTGGCTTTAAGATGAAGTATACAGGCAGCATAGCGAATAGAGAGCATACCTGAAATAGTTAGAAGACTTGGGTTCAAATCCTACCCCTAATATTTAATAAACTGAGTGACCTTGGGAGAGTCCTAAGTCTTTAAGCTTTAATTTCATTCTTGATAAAACTATCTAAAATGATTGTTTTGGAGAAAAGCACCTTAGAAACCTCTAAGCAATAGAATGTAAAATGTAGAATGATATTCTAAACAAGTAGTCCATTAAGCATTCACTTTCTACATCTTTTACTAGACTAGGCTCTATGATAGTATAGTACAGTATTCTAAATACAGTAGATAAGTATCTATTGTTGTTGGCATCATTCCTATGCTTGATATGCCCCCTGAAATACAATGTGAATGGAAGAATAGTTAAGTCATCATGACATTTTTACATCTTCCCTTCAAGATTCAGTGAAGGTGCCATATTCTATACAAGGACATTCCTGACTCCCTTTCATTGTTAGCCTTCACTTCTCCTTCCCACCCTATCTCCAATTATTTACTTTGTATATATTTTCTGTGTACAAGTAGTCTCCCTTCCAGAGAAATCTAAGTACTTGAAAGCAGGAATGTTTCATTTTTGTCTGTATCCTCAGTACCTAACATGGTGAACCTTACACAAAGCAGGTGCTTAATATATGCTTATTAGATTCAATTAAGCCGATTTATTTATACAGTTCTTTAAACTTTTAAAAATACATTTGTATACATTTTCATTTAACTGATAAGCCCCAGGGAAATAGGCAGGATACATAGTATCACTTCCATTTTATAAATGAGTAAACTAACTTTACAAATGAGACAATTGACAAGTGAAATTGCTCATATTAAATTGTACTTTGTGACAAAATGCCCTAACTTCACATAAACTTAAGTTTGTAGCAAAATTCTCTAGGTGTTATAAAACACAACTTGACTTTCTGATCAAGAAGGAATAAAACTATTTGATTAGGAAAATTAAAGGAAACTTCCATAGGTAGATATTAAGTAATGAAACATTTATTAAATGCTTATTATTTGTAAGGCCTTTTGTCATTGTGACCTTATTAGCATTTTACACAAGTAAAACCAGTTCCTGCCCTCAAAAATTCTAATGGGGGAAACAATATGCACCCACAAGTACATACATACAGAATATATACAAAATTAATGCCATGAAGTTTTGGAAAGATGTGCCATGAAAGAGAGATCAAATAGTAATGAAATAAAAGCTAATGTAATTTTCCAGGCAAGAAATATTAGGGGTGAGCTAGAGTGCCAGATGTGCAATGGGATAGGAGTGGACCATGGAGATATATGAAAATACAATTTACAAGATCTAGCAATTACAAGATCTGGACATGTAATATGAGTTCCAATTCTATTCCCTCTCTGGAACTGCTCTCTCCAAAGTTATCGCCTAATTACCAAATCTAATGGTTTCTTCTCAATCCTATCTTCCTTGATTTTGTTGCATTTGTCACTATTGACCACAATCAACTCCTGAGTCCTCATTCTCTCTTCCTACTTACTCTTGAACCTTTTTCATTGATTCATCATCCATATCATAACCATTAGCATATATAATAACCAAAAGTTTTGTCCCGAGTCTACTTCTCTTTTCCCTAATATATTTTCCCTACTATTGACCTCATAAGCACCTATAGATTCAATTAACAACTCTAGCCAAAGTTGTATATGCTTTCTTTATATCTCTCTCATGAGCTCCAGGCATCCAGCATCACCAACTCCTTATCAGACATTATCAAATGGATTTCACACTCAATGTTGTCCAAAACAGAATTCTTTGTTATTTCTCTCAATCTCTTCTTTCCAAGTGCCTTGGAAACAGCAAAATCCAGTGCTTCTAATCCAGTGCCCTCAACCATCATCCTTATATAAACAACTCTTGTGAAAATATAGCAAACAACGTCTGATGATTCTATAGCCACAGTTTCCAAGACCCAGAAAATGATGCTCTTGCCACCAAAGGTCCTTAGCAATATCAAATCAGAAAGAGATATTTTATCAGTGCAAGTAACATTTAAAAAGAGGCAATTAAATCTGACTTACAGCTCAAACATTCCTTATGTGTAGTCTTTCCCACCATTACAATGTAAGCTCCTTAAAAACAGAAGCTCTTATTTTTTTTATTTGAATCCTTAGCACTTTGCACAATGCTTCTGCACACTGAAAACACTCAATAAATGCTTTATACTGTTATTCAGATAAGTCTTAACTTCTTTATTGATAGACAATACATGCCAAGACATCCTTTGCTAATACTTCAATCCCTACTATAAGTCCTTCTTAAAGACTTTCTGGGGAAGCTAGGTCTAACAGTGGAAAAAGCACCAGACCTGAAGTCAGGGAGACCTAAGTTCAAACTTGACCTCAGACATTTACTAGTTGTGTTACCCTGGGCAAGTCACTTAACTATTTGAGTCAGTTTCCTTGTGTGTAAAATAAGCTACAGAAGTAAATTGCAAACCACTTCAGTATCTTTGCCAAGAAAACTCCAAATGGGGTCAATAAAGAATTGGAAAAAACTGAAACAAATACCTAACAACAACGCCTTTCTGACCTCATCTCACATTTTTCTCTACTATATCCTATATTCCAGAGTTATTACCATTGCACTGTCACATCCCATGCTTTTTTTCCCTTTAGTGCTCATGTTTACTATGTTTGGAACATTTCCTTGGTGCTATATACTCTTCCCTACTTATCCATCTCTAACACCACTTCTTTGGGGATTCCTCCACCACCTACATACCCTGGGGTGAGAGTAATTTCTCTCTGTCACTTTGTAATTATGTGAGTAGGTTGTTTTCTTCTCTCTCCTTAACTTCCTATAATAAGCTCCCTAAGTGCAGGGCCTAAGTTATATTTTCCTATTCAGTTTAAAACACATCTTCCTAAGTGCTGAGAATCAAAGATAAATATGAACTCTTTCATGAAATTTAAAAATCTTTTTTTTTCTTTTTCAAGGTGGAAGGGAGGTAAATGAAAGGGAAGGAAATAGAAGATATGTACACATATTAGAAAGAAATAAGTATAAGGAAGTATAAGGAAATAAGTATAAGGAAGAGAGGGGTCTAGGCAAGTATTGAGAGAGACATAAAAAAGGAGATAATACTTTTTAAAAGTTGAGAAGGCTCTCAATATCTCTTTTAGTGTCAGTCTACTGCACATTAGTTTAATAAGTATTTGTTGGATAAATCTGTTGAATGAATAGTGTCTTAAAATCAAGAATTTGGTTTATCTTCTGATTAAACATTTGCTCCTATATAACTTCTAAACATATCAATTAATCTTGCCAGGACTCAAGTTTTTTTATCTGTAATATGAGAGGGAAGGACTGGATATACTTTAAGATTCCTTCTAACTCTTAAATCCATGATCCTTTGTCTTCTGTAGAAAAAAAAAAAAAAAGATAATGTGTATACTCCTACTCATTCTACACAATTAAAAGATCCTATTACAAAAAAGAGGTCACTCTTCGAACTGTACTCCTTAGCTATCTCCCAACTTCTCATTTTCCCCTTCTTCAATCTATTCTTCACCTGGCTACCAGTATAATAATTTTAAGATACAGGTCTAATCACATCACTCCCCTACTCTAGTACTAAAGGCATGCCAAAAATCTAGATTCAATCTATATTTCCTGTCATTTCACATTATTCCCCTTCATAATCTCTATTTTCTAGCCAAAGGGAATACTAGTCATTCCATCAACTCAACATTATGCTTCTGTCCCTTTATATTTATTTGCACAATCTTGGCAAGCATTCCTTCCTAATTTCTGCCTCTGAGAATCTCTATCCTCTAAGGCTTGATTCAATATCTCCATGAGGTCTTCCCTCATGCCAGTTAGCACTCTTCCTCTTCAAATTATCTTCAGCTTACTTATCTGTGTGCATATATCTCTCAATTCAGCTTACTTATCTGTGTGCATATATCTCTCAATGTCTTCTAAGCAAGGATTTTCTTTGGTAGACTGAATATTTGCAGAACTTCACTGTAAGATCTTGCACGCAGTAGGCACTTAATAAATGTGTTGAATGGAACTGATAGGAGCCAGAAGGGTTAATTAGAACAGACTTAATGACAGTTTAAAAAAAAAAAAAAAAAAAAAAAAAAAAAAAAAGGACTGTTCTAGAGAAGGAAGAGGAGAGAAAATATTCCAGATTCAACCAGGACCTTAGGGCAAGGAGAAGTGAAATAAAACATGTTAATAGGCAGCACAAGAACCTTTTCTTGGTTAAAATTAAGAGTTTTGGGGTTGGGGAACAAGAAGACTTAATAAGAACAGTAGAAAGTACCAAATGATGTAGATCCCTGCAAAGAATATTCTTAAAAATCCACAAATATTATAGCTTTTCTGTTTCCAGTTTCTGTTCCTTCCAACTCACACTGCACACACTCTTATTCAAATAAATCAAGTATATCATCCTAACCATGTTACATCACTCCTGAGTCTTCTAATGGCTTTCAGTTTACCACAAAGAGCAACAGATGTTGAAGGGGATGTGGAAAAAATAGGGCCACTAATACATTGCTGGTGGAGTTTTGAACTGGTCCAACCATTCTGAAGAGCAATTTGGAACTTTGCCCAAAGGGCTATAAAACTATGCTTACCTTTTTGACACAGAAAAACCATTACTTGCAATGTACCCCAAAGAGATTTTTAAAAGGGGGGGGAAAGGGCTTATATGTTCAAATATATATATATGGTAGTCTTTTTATGGTGGCAAAAAATTAGAAATTAAGAGGATGCCTATTAACTGGGAAATCGCTAACAGGTGATATATGACTGTGATGATCACTATTGTGCAATAAAAAATGATGACCTGGGAAAATTTACATCAACTGATACAAAGTGAAATAAGCAGGACCAGAAGAATACTGTACATAATAAGAACAATATTATATGATAATCAACTGTGAATGACTTGGCTATTCTCAGCAAATCCAAAGGACTTCTAATGAAAAATGTTATCACACCTCCAGAGAAAGAATTGGTGACATCAGAAAACAGATTGAAACATACTTTTACTTTACTATTTTTTGCTTTTATGGTCTGAGTTTTTTTTTGCATCATGTTTTACATGACTGCATATGTATAATCTATATTAAATTACCTGCCTTTACAGGGCAGAGGTGAGGAAGAAAATTTGGAACTCAAAATTAAAAAAAAAAAAAACTGATGTGAATTTTAAAATTTATATGTAATTTTAAAAATTAAAACTAAAAAAAAAAAAAAAAAAAAAAAAAAAAGGAAGAAATGCTGTCAAATTCTGTAACAGGGAGCAAAATACCAGTAATATACCTCAGGCCAAGTGAAGAACTATCTTAGACAAAGCTAACCATCTGTTGGAAACTATGCTTCATTCCAGGAATTTTTAACTGAGGTATGTGAACTTTTTTTTTTTAAAACATTTTTATAACTGTATTCCAATACAGTTGGTTTCTTTTTTAATTCTATATATTTTATTTTGTTCATTTAAAAACATTAATCTGAGAAGGGATCCATAGGCTTTACTAGGCTCTACCAGGAATTTATAATACAAAATATATCGAAAACCTTTGCTTTGTATCATAAACTTGAAATACTATGAACTGATCCAATCTAAACACATTATTAATTTAATATGATCTGTTCTTTTAAATTCTCCCAAGCCTAGTTCAACCCTATACTAATCCTGCCTTGGTACTGGGATATCTGCCACTCTATACAAATGTTCAATTTTCACTCTAAATAAACAAAGTTGTTTCACAAAAACTTTCATCAATGTTGTTCTTTAGAGAAAGAGAGCTCATTTAGCCTCAAGTCTTTTTGGGGAGGAGGACTGTAGTGGAGGATGGAAGGTGGCAGAGGAAGGGAAAGGGCAAAAGAAAATGATGAATTCAAAGTTCTCCAAAATTTATATATATGATTAGCATTTTAAAACCTGCAGTAAATTCCCAAATTTTAGCAAAGTAGGGCAAGTAATTAAAGCAGTTTATCTTAACACATGCTGAGATATATGATATCAAGTAAGAGATGGATTTTAGCCATTAAAAGGTCAGAAATGGGAAGTAAAGGGAACTTCTAAATCAATTTCTCATTTGAGTGACTGAAAGAGTAAACTCAAGAAACTACCTACTAATCTGAAAATGATTAGTTTCTATGAGTTTTTTATTTTCATCAATATAAAATAAAAAAAATTAACTAGAAAATTAATTTTGCCAATCATTTTTTAAAAAGATAAATTCTTACCCTTCAACTGCATGCAGCCTTTAGGGTTTAAAAACCTATCTAGCACTACCATTGTGTAACTAACTGCCATCAGGTATATATAACATTCTACTAAGGCTTGAAGCAATTAATAATTGAAATTGAATTTAACTATAATTAAATTCATGTAGCCTCTACACAAAATTTTTCATTATGTGGGACACAAGGGAAAAAAAAAACCTAAAGACATTCTTGATCTAAATTAGGTGTTTGTAATCATTTTTTGTTTCAGGCCCCTTCTCAAAATGTTTTTAAGTAACTGAAGAAAATACTAAATTTCAGTCAGAAATTAGGGAAAATAATGTGTACTTTTTCCCATCCACTTTCTGAAATAATATGTTAAGAATAAGAATAGCAGATGTTCAAAGTACTTTACAAACTATCTCACTTTATTTTTACAACTTTGGCAAATAGGTGCTATTATTATTTACATTTAATAGAGAGGGAAATTATGGCAGAGATTGTCACTTATCTGAATCACTTCTTCACTCCAGGTTTAAAAAACAAAACAAAACTTAAACCAATATTTAACTTCAGAGACATTTTATACTTCAAAATGGGGAGTGGGGAAGAGGAGAGGGGAGACAAGTGAAACTGGTATCAGTAAATATTCATTTTTCACCTAAAATAGCTTTGCCTTTGATATGTTATTTCACTAGTGTAGATACTACTTCCATCAATAGGAATTACAACCCCTTCACAACTAGATGGTTGCTAGTCAAAAAACCAACCAAACAAACAAAAAACCCACTAGCACTTGGTGGCCAACCTGGTAATAAGTTTCTCTGAGCCTGGCTAGGTTCTGATGACAACACAAAAATAGAAAGACACAGATGTGAAGCTTCAACAACCTAATAGTTTGTTAGAGCCTGAAGAAAAGTTGGGAATATGTCCCTTGATTTTTGCAGAGGTGGGGGTATAAAGTGGGAAATTATAGTTCTGCAATGCTCAATAAAACAGACTCAGTGGATTTGCTTGGTTTTGCTGAAAATTGTAATTTTTACCCTGTTTTTTTCTTCTTTGTAATAAGGAATGGCTAGCTAGAGAAGAAAGGGAATATTCAGAAACTAATATAATAATATTTTAAAACTCTTTGGTCTTTAAAAACTCAGAATCAGATTCATACCACCATAAGGAAGAATAAAACTTTACTGGAATGTAAGAATTACCTCTAAAAACTTCCCAGCCACTAGTTATTGACACTTCTATAAAAGTAAACATAGGACAGAAAATTTATTTTTCTTTCATGAAAAATGTTATTTTTTATTAAAATTAAATCTGAAATCTGTGCCATTTATTAAGATAACAGAAATTATTAGCATATATCAACTACAAGTCTTTTAAAAGTCTTAAAATATACATTTCAAAATGCATTTGTACAATTAGAAAATTTTTTTTAAATTAAAAAGGCTGATTTGAGTCCCAGATTCATTTTGGCCATTTTTTTTCATGCTATTTAGAAAGGTATCAAAGTCTTGTTACTTCTACTTGCCAAGAGCCGATTCTATCATGTACTCTCTCTCCAATCACTTCCTTCTTTTCACTCTCAAAGCAACCTCACTAGTTCAGGGCTCAATCACCTCTCTCACCAGTTAACTACTGTGAACAAGACTCCTAAACAGTCTTCCAGACTACACAATAACCTGGGCAACCCAATTAGATGTGCTCAATTATCATTACTGTGTAGATTCAAAGGATTATAATATTAAAACAGGAAGAGGTCTGTAGGGATCATCTAGTCTAATCCTCTTATTTTACCTAAGACAAAATAAACTAAAGTAAGGGACTTGACCCAGGTCACTAAGCTAGACTTTTGACTCTTCTCCTTGACTCCAAACTCAGTATTCTTTGTCCTATAACAGAAAGAGCAGGTTGTTTCTCTATTAAAAACCTTTAGTGCTCCCCAATGCCCCCTGAATCAAATAAAACCTTGTTTGCTGGCCACTTAACATTTACCACCTGGCTCCAATCTATCTTTCTAGACTGATAATATAATGCTTTGTCCCATTTTCCATTTCCCACAACCATCCTTACCAAAATCAGTACCTGCTATTCACCAAACATAACATTTATTCCTCCACGCTTTTGCACAAGGTGGCCCTGACATTGAAACTATTTCTAGTCACATGAAAAAGTGCTCCAAATCACTATTGATTAGAGAAATGCAAATTAAGACAACTCTGAGATACCACTACACACCTGCCAGATTGGCTAAGATGCCAGGAAAAGATAATATTGGAGGGGATGTGGGAAAACTGGGACACTGATACATTATTGGTGGAACTGTGAACAGATCCAACCATTCTGGAGAGCAATCTGGAACTATGCTCAAAAAGTAATCAAACTGTGCATACCCTTTGACCCAGCAGTGTTTCTACTGGGCCTATATCCCAAAGAGATTTTAAAGGAGGGAAAGGGACCCACATGTGCAAAAATGTTTGTGGCAGCCCTTTTTGTAGTGGCAAGAAACTGGAAATTGAAAGGATGCCCATCATCAATTGGAGAATGGCTGAATAAATACCATAATTTATGAATATCATGGAATATTATTGTTCTGTAAGAAACGACAAGCAGGATGATTTAAGAGAGACCTGGAGAGACTTGCATGAATTGATGCTGAGTGAAAGCAGCAGAACCAGGAGAACATTATACACAGCAACAAGACTACACGATGATCAATTATGATGGACTTGGTTCTCTTCAACAATGATGTGATTCAAACCAGTTTCTATTGTTCAGCGATGAAGATAGTCATATACATCCAGAGAAAGGCCTGAGGGAACTGAGTGTGAACCACAACACAGCATTTTAACGCTTTCTGTGAATATTTCCTTGCATTTTGTTTTCCTTCTTAGGTTGTTTTTTTTTTTTTTTCTCTTTCTAGATCTGATTTTTCTTGTGCGGTAAGACAACTGTATAGATGTGTATACATATACTGGATTTGTCATATAATTTAACATATTTAGCATGTATTAGATTACCTGTCATTTAGGGGTGGGGAGTGGGGGAGAGGGGAGAAGCTTGGAACAAAAAAAAAAAGTTTTGCAAAGGTCAATGTAGAAAAATCACTCATGTTTTGTAAATAAAAAGCTTTTAATAAAAAAAAAAAAAAAAAACAAGTTGGCCCTGACTTCTTTCAAGAAGTCTGATCTTTCTGATCCCCCTAAGTTTTAGTGCAGCTCTTGAATGACCCATCAATATTTTCAGAAGTGTTGCTAACACGTCTCCCCCACTTGAGTCTTGGGAAATTGTCTAGTGCTTCTTAAAATACTATTGTCTACTAAAAACCACTTCCTTTCAAGTTCAGCAGAGGTGTTAACATCTCCATAAAGTCTTCCTCATTTCCTCAAGCTGAAAGTGCCCTACCATCCCTCCAATTTCTTTTGTATATCTCCTTTACATTTTCCTCTTGTCCTTAGTTACTGGAGTATACAACTTATCCTATATATAAAACTCAGAGCAAAGAGTGCTTCTTTCACTTCTGTATTATCAATGCTTTACATAAAGTAAGCATTTAATGTGTCTGCTGAATTAAAGCATGATATTTACAATTCAGATACTTTCTGATATAACTTTTAAAGAAAAGGACTTGTTAGCAAATCATCATTTTATTTTTAAAAGGCTATGAAACACATATCCTGGAACATATTGGAATGAGAGGATTAAAAAGGCTCAAGAATCAAAATGGTTATAATGATCTTTCCTGAATCATATAGCAAGGGACCCCAAATCCTACCAAAAGGATTTCCAAAAGTAGAAAGGCTCTTCCACAGAGAATGGCCTCTGGCAAATGTTTCTGATCCTAATGACACAATACAATGTTACATATTTTGGAATATTAAATATATTAGAAATAAAGTTAAATATACTAGACATATAGAAACATATAGACATATTAGAAATATATTAGAAATAAAGTTAAATATACTAGACATATAGAAACATATAGACATAAAGAAATATGATATACTGAAATAAAAGAAAAATGTAACATATATGGCAAGTCCTTCTAGGAAAAGCTACCTAAGCATTAATGTCATCTGTGATCTTATCAGAAAACTAAGGCTAACCACTACTCATGCCTAACTTTTATTTTTTTTCTGTTTTACTGATAAATTTTGTTTTTACATTACAAACATCTACAGATTACCCAAACTCCAAGAAATCTCTTGAACAAAATAAAACTAGGTAAATTAAGTAAAACTAAAATACAGTGACCTCATCTGAAAATAAACATTCCACATCCATAGCAATCCCCTCTTTTTTGTTTGTTTTTTAATTAACAGAAATTCATTTTCTTTTCCTAACAGGTTAACTAAAAAAAAGTCCTACTTGAGCAGTCCTGTCTTATATAAGTAAAACCTTCCTTTAAAAGTTTTTCTCAAACAAGTAACTTCTTGGCACTAATTTTGCATTTTATCACATGTATATTGTGGCAGTGAATTGATTTACCAGAATGTGTTTAAAATCACATCTCTCCTATGATTATCTGCATCACTAACTCAATCACACAGAAATTCTTAACAAGTTTTAATAATGTATATCTGAATATCTAAACATTTTCTAGCTCTACAGAATCAACTTAAATTCCTTAGGTTCTGAGCCCAGTGATAAGTATTTGCTATAGACTGGAACACAATACTTTCTGATAGATTTTAAAACATCTAACAAGATAATAATGGCTCTCCAATTGTTCACTGAAGAAAACCATATACACCCTGAGAGAGGGATATGAAATATGGACCACAACGTAACATTTTCATGATCTCTATTGACATTTGCTTGCATTATGTTGCCTTTCTCTGATTTTTTTTTTCTTGTAGATAGGATTTTTCTTGCATAACTTGTCAAGCATTTCAACATTATTAACATGTAGTGGACTTCCTGCCATCTAGGGGAGGGGAGGGGACTGGGGGTAAAATTTGTAATCGAAAGCTTTGTAAAGATCAATGCTGGGGAACTACCCATACATATGTTATACAAATAAAAAGCTTTAATAAAAAAAAATTTTAAAAAAAAGAGATAATAATGGCTGTCAAAATAATGTATCATAAAAGTAATTAGAGAAAAAATATATAAGCCATTTAATACAAATGATACATTCTTTAAAACCTAACAAAATGGATGTGCCCACAAAATGTCTAAAGGACAAAAAAAAATTATAGAAAGTTTTAACAAAATACAAGTGGAATAAAGAAAAGCATATGGATATATCAATACATTCCCTATTCCAATACTATTACTGTGGAAATATTAATATTAAGAAGACAGATTTGTGGTTATGGAAGGAAAGTTTCACAAACTAAAAAAGCCAAGAATAGGAAGAACTAATTAGCAAATTCACTTATTACAGGTCTATACTATTATATTAAATCTAACTTGAGTAAAAAATTTTACTTCAATTACCACCATGAGTAATCCTTAGTGGAATTAATTTATGTTTAATGTCAGAAGTTTCGCCATTTTTTCCAATTTAATGGTAGACTGACAAATTCAGTTCAACACTGATCATTATGCTAACACCTGTAAGTAAAGATAAGGTCATATGCTTGTAAATGATTAGCCTTAATAATATGAGTTAGCCCTTAATTCAGTAATTCTCATCAATATTCCTTGCACTAAATTTTGTCTCTGCTAGAAACAGAAACTGAGGTTGCTCTCACATTGAAAGAAAGGGAAAGATAATTGTGTTCAAAACATAAATTCTTGGTAAGTATTTCAAGGCAATATAATCTCTGTACAGTTACAGAGAATTCCTCAAATACCTTAGTTCTCATTACATTCTTAAAACAGAGAATCCCCCCAATGTGTTTAAAAAAACATGAATCTCTTAAATTAGAGCTTAAAAGTTTCACAACAAAAAGTTAAGCTCTATGAGGAATCTGTTTTGTTTTGTTCTGTTCATGAAGGTGGTCACTGACCCAATGAGAAATAGGTAGCCAAGCAACTAAACTGGGACTCCTCTGATTAAAAAAATATTAGCTTAAAAAAAAAACCAAAAAAAACCCCAGCAGCTATATGCTTTAAAAAAAAAAAAAAAAGCGAGAAAACCATCATATGAAAAAAATCAAACATGAAAATTAATAGATGCAACCAAGTCAAGAAACTTAAACTGTCCCAAAAGATCATGTACTTCTAAACATGGAAGTAAAACTGCTGAATATGAACTAAGATTAAACAGTATTTTCTTAAAAAAAAAAAATCAAATTTAAGTTACTATCTACAGTAGTTGCTATTACACAAGGAAAAAGGCATTCATAAAATCAAAGGGATCAGCAAGCATCCATCACCTTAATAAAATTTTCTATTAATGGTCTGTGAGAGCACTGCTTTGAAAAATTGCTACAATATTAACTCTTTAAAAAAGACTTTTAAGCTCATCTATTCCTGCTAAAATATTACTATTTCTATACTGGGCTTAGAGGGAGTTGACAAGAATATTTCTGGTTCATAACAAATTGCCAATTCCCCCACCAAAATCTGCTACAACCAAATATTTATAACTTAAGTGTTTGGGTAAGCCTTAACAGATCAATCAATTTTGAATTATCCAAATTATCAGAAGTGAAGAGGTATTTAATACTTCAATCTTCCCAAAACATATGGATTTGTAAAAATTGCCAATTAATTATTCACTCCCATTTATCTGCATAATTATGTTTAGACCCATATTAAAATGAATCTCATTCCCTCATTATACATCAATTGATAAAATAGCACAGGAAAGGAGTCACTATTATAATAAAATATAAAGGATGATTGAATAAATACATTCAGAATTAAAATTTTCCTAAAATGAGAAAATATGATATAGATTGCTTGACTGATCTAACATACTGTTCTTGTAGAACTTTTGTTACTTTTTTTAAGTAAGGTGCAGTAATACTCATTCAAAAACAAATAAAAATATGACATCTTGAAAGGTTTTGGCCAGTAAAAAACCAAAACAGCAGGATTGACATTTAACTCCTTGGCCTTTCTATCAACATGCTCATCCTTACTTTATGTATGGCATAAGCAAGGGAAATTTAAAATCGATGAAAATACCTAAAAATATACTCTAAGTACAGATAACTATATAATGACACACAAACCTTGTGTTAAAAAAAAAAAAATAGTTCTTCATCCATTCAACGGGGGAAAAAAAAAGTAACTTCTTATACATTTTTCTATTTCATCCTGCCGGAAAGCTTCTAGTCAAAGCTCTGGAGCCAAAGCTTAAATAATCCATTGAGCTTTACTTTAAGGTAAGGCCAGGGAATAGAAAAAAAATAAAAATAAAAATACAGTATTTCTGGTTTCCATATCTGAAAAATGGTGAAAGGAGACTTTCTAGTACCTTTTTTTTAGAAAGCCAAGAAACAGTATTATCAAGCCAAGTAATTAATAGTTCATACAAATATACAGTATTATTCTAATAGCTCAAAACAAATAAAATTAAGCAAAATAACTACAATCAGGAATTACCTTGCCCATTAACTATATCAAACATGGGAAGAGTCTAATATGTTTGACAGTGGAAGCTGCAAGTCAAATATATTTATACCAACTTCAAATTCAATGATTTTCACACACCCTCCCTTCTTAAATCCAAAATGCCGAGTTATGAATTCCAGCAATTCAGCAGGGTCACCAAACCCATTTTACAGGACTTAGTTTGATGGAAGACATGACAGCCTCATCCCAGTAAACATATAGATTAAACTTCACCACAAGCAACTAAAAAGCTCCGTTTCCTACAAGAATGACACCACCACAATCACCACTACCACCACCTCCTTAAAGCCCAACCCTGCTTTCCTTACTTTCACTCTCCTAGACAAAGAAGACAATCTGTAATAAAGTTGGGTATGATAGAAAAGAAGATAAAAGAAGTCTAAGATACAGTGCAGAAAAAACAAACAACAGACAAGGGCTTCTGAAAGTGGAGGAATATAAAGATTGAAAACACAACACCGAAAGGAAAAAGAAGCTGACAGAGGAAGGGTATAGCTGACAGAGGAAGGGTATAGGATACATTTTAGGTTAGGGGAGTTTAAGTTCACTTCTTACTTTGGGGTTGAGATGAGGGTGCCTAGGAGCCAGGGATTATGCTCCCCAAATTTTAGTAATTATGGGAAAATGAAGCAAGCTAACGGGAAGGGGGAGGGGGATGCAAAAATCCCAGGAAGATTAGACGTGACAGGCCAAAAGAGAGCCGGGAGGTGAGGGGAGAGGATTTGGTAAGAGTAACAAGGTAACAGGGCGGGGTAGGGGTGGGAAGGCAGAAGGCAGCAGCAGATAGGAACTGAGGACTTCGAGATAGGGGGAGATGAGCGGATTGGCCGTGCAGAGGGCCGTAGCGTACCGGAGGGGGTAGGTGGCGGGGAGCCAACAGAGAGGGAGGGTCTCAAAAGGCACCGGGGCAAGGGGGAGTGACTTGTCAGAAGCCGGTGCCGGTCCCGAGTGAGGAAAGGCAAAGCCCGAGAGGCAGGTGTGCTGGAGGGGGCCAAAGGGGGACTAGGAGTAGCCCAGACCCGATCATCAACAGGGGAGGCGGGCAGGTAAGCAGGCAGAGGGTAGCGGAGATAGAGGACCGGAGCTGAGGGGGCCCCACTCTCGGCTTCACTCACAGTCCAGGTGCTTTTTCTTGGGCCCCATGATCTCGTGGGTCGTGGCCTTGCATACTGTCTTGGAGACGGCTGAGCCGGTGACACTGTGCTGGGCTGCAGTGATCCGGTCCGTCAGGCTCTGTCCCGACATCTCGGCGGTGCTGCCTCCTCCGCCGCCCCTCCCGCTCCGCAGCCGGCGGGGACTGGGACCCCCAAGCGCCGGGGGACCCCCCCCCCCA
>JAJPUD010004773.1:63096-75070 GCA_023553655.1 Myrmecobius fasciatus | reverse complement strand
ACCCCCCACGGGCTCCCTCCCCGCCTCCCGGCCTGGGGCGGGGCTCAGGGCCCGGCGCGGCCACCGCGAGCCCCAAGCGAACGGACGGCTGTCACCCGCAGGATCGGACACAGTCCGGGGCACTCCCCTGCCCCCGCCTCAGCTCAGCCCACCCCCTCTCTGGTCAGCTGGAGCCGGGCAGGGCAAGAGGGACAGGCAGCTGCAGGAAAATGGCGGCGCCAGGCTCCTCCTCGGAGCTTTCCGGGCTGCCCCCGGATCACGTGACTTCGGCACCGCCCCTCCCCCTCCTCCCCTGCCCTCTTCCTCCTCCTCTCTTTTCCCTTCTTTTTCCCTTCCCTTTCCTCTCCCGACTCCCCTCCCTGGAGCCGCCGGAGAACAGCGGGGCGGGGATCACGCCGGATTACGTGACGGAACCCGCCCCGCGGGCTCAACAGGAGGCGGAGAGGAGGGAGGGAACGCAGCTCCGAGCGGCTACGTCACGTGACGCTCCCTGACAACAGGTCGCCTGAGGCAGGGCCTGTGATGATTACCCTGGCCTGGGAAGGCTAAGGGGGGGAAGGGAGGAAAGCGGGGTGTGGAGGTGGTGCCCGAGCTAGGCCCTAGCAGGGTCGCGCGCGCACTCGCTCCTTCCCTCCCGCGCTTTCCCACCCTCCTTTGAAGGAAGTCAGAAAAATGGGCAATGAGCTGTTGCTGCCGCGCCTTTGCCTTTCCCTAGAAGTCTTGTTTGGGAGAAGAACATATTAAGGCATCCCCTAGATTTCTCTCAGAGAAGCGGGATCATCCTTAAAATAGGTTTCCATTCCATAGAAAGGTCCCCATACCTCTGGCAAACCAGACTGTCACAAGAACTTACACCTTGCTGCCAAAAGTGGGTGTTTCCTTAACCACTCCCATCTTAGCCCAGAAAAATTATTTGTTTTTCTTTGAATTGTTTTAAGAATTTCACCTTTTGTTCACTACCACTGCCCCTTTGAAGTCTACCTAAATTAAGACACCAAAAAGGACAGTTTCATTTTCCCTAGGGTGTCCCGTAAAACAGGAAACACATAACTTTGCTGGAATTTAGAAAAGGAAGTGGTAGGGTGATGTCAGCAGTGATTAGTTTGACCCTACAAGGATGAATGCTGGTGGTGATTAGACCTGACCAAAGAAGGAGTTGAGTAGGAAGTAGGACTTACCATTGTCACTATTTCTATTTTTATTTCTATTTTTCTCCTTTTTTTTCTATTACTCCTCTTAAAGGGGGGGGGCATATATATGTGTGTGTATATGTATGTTTGTATACACATACAACTATATATGTAGATATATATATGTATGTGCCCATGTAAATATATACCTATGCATACCTGTATACACATAGATAAGTGTATAAAATACCTGTGTATGTGTATATGATCAGACTCAGTCAGAAACACTGTAGCTGGACTCTAACATAGTGATGTAATTTTGGTCCTCTTCCAGAACGAAGGACAACTAACCAACCACATAAAATCTTCAGCCATAGGCACAGTGCCTGGTACATTACCAATCATGTAATAAATGCCTGTGGACTGATATTAGCCTTAAGGACTTTGTTAAAGGGAAGAATCCTTAAAATTTCTGAGATCCCCATGTATGTATGTAATGCCAGGCTCTTATATTGTTATCGTTGTTAAGCTCAAATCAAATAAGAACTTTAGCCACAAAACATTTTATTCATAAATCTGGAGCCCATGAACACTCCCACAAATCAAAAGTAGGTAATTACATAGAGTAAAGTAATAGAGAAGTGCACAAGTTGAAGATATATGTGGCTAGGTCAACTCATACTTTTTCATAAATCTTTGCTAAAGCCCCAAATTTAACTTTAAAAAAATCTACAAATTTTGACTTATCAATGATGTAATCTTGCTAAATTTGAATGAAATAAAGTCTACATTTTCAATCTGATACCCAGACTTTAGAATACCATATTTTAGATTGGTGACAAGAGATAAGACTGGTAGAAGTCATGTACTGAAAACAATGTATTGGAAATTATGCAGAATTCTTCTTGTTACATCTTGCCCCCTTTTTGACAAATGCTATTCAGCTTCTCCTATATCAGATCTGCTAACAATGTATTCTGTTCAAACAAATAGATAAAATCTATGTGGAAGTGACATAAAATTGTATTCTCTAAATTATGTGATAGTTTAGCCCATCATCTTTGGTTCATACGTTACCAGGATTATGGTTTGACTTAACAGAATGTTAGCTCCTTGAAGGCAAAACTGGTATGTTTTGTTTTATTTTGTTTTTGTGACCATGGAATATTGTGCATATAGTGTGTACTTAATAAATGTCTCCTAAAGTGGAATTAAATATGCCAAACCATGACTTGTCTGTCGAATCTACTGGCAAAAGGAATGGTGTTCTTCAGGACAACTCTTATTAAGTTCCTCATTATCATTTCTACTGTTCTTGCAGGTTTCAAATTGCTACCCTGTTCCATCTATGGGTTACATTGGACACATTTCAAATCAGCGTATGCCTTTTATGGAGAAACACCCTAGCTAAGGTCAAATAGAAGGAACCATATTTTAGTTCTGCCAAATATATAATGTTTAATGCATAAGACAAATGTCAAAAGTATTCAAACTTTTATGTATTGATGTGACTGATCTACTATGAGAGAGCTCTGTGGTTCAATAATTCCATTTGTAATATGGAAACAATATAACTACTGATTATACATATTTATGTGTGTGTACATCACACACACACACACACACATATGTAATTTAAGGTTTGCAAAGTACTTAATGGACATTAACTCTTTGGCAATAGCTCTGAGATATTATAGGTATTTTCATGCTTACAGATGAGGAAACTAAGGCTTAGAGAAGCTGTAACTTACCCATGACCATTCAACTATTAAACATTTGAATTTAAGTTCTGACTTAGAGTTAAGGAGTCTTTACAATACATTATCTATCTCATTTATGACGTTTAACCACTTTATGAAAAGTATTGTCAAAGTAGTTAAAAATTCTTAGAATTGGAACAAACTGTAGCAATCCTTTAGTTCAGCTCCCTCATTTTATAGATTAGAAGACAGAAGCTCAGAAAGGTGTACTTGTCTATGGTCATATGATAAAAAGTCATTTCCAGCATATGGCTCACTCAAGTATTTAAATTATGACCAAAAAAGAAAAATGAAATAGATGATCTTGTAAAATAGGTACTTATTGTGCATATTTGACCTATGGTAAAACTGACCTTGGCCAATCATAACCTTTCAGTGTTGGAGACAGTTCTCCAAATAACAGCAAAGATGCAAGGTGCAGAGCTGAAATATTAGAAAAAGCTTCTCACTGAGACCTCTACACTGATGAAATCACCATTCTCATTCAAAATTAAATGACAAAACTGGAATTCAAATCAAGGTATACTGACTCCAAAATCAGTGTTCTTTTCATTATACCATGGTGTCATTTTAGAAAATCTCCATACTTGAACCAGTGTGCAGATGTAAATATATGTTAAATTAAACTGTTTTATCCCATTAGTTAGAGAATGGCTAAGTTATGGCATATGGATGTAATGGAATGTTATTGTTCTATAGGAAATGACAAGCAGGCTGATTTCAAAAAGCTTAGAAAGATGCTGATGAAGTGAACAGAACCAAGAGAACATTGTACACAGCAACAACAAGATTATGTGAAGATCAACTGGCATAGACTTGGCTCTTTTCAACAATGAGGTGATTCAAAGCTATTCCAATAGACTTGTAATAGAGTCATCTGCATCCTGAGAGAAAACTATGGAGAATGAATGTTGATCAAAGCATAGTATTTTCAACTTTTTGAGTTTGTCTGGTTGAGTTTTTTCCCCCTCCTTTTGATCTTATCTTTCTTGCACAGCATCATGAATGTGGAAATATGTTTAGAAGAACTGCACATGTTCTACCTATATCGGATTGCTTGCTGTCAGGGTGGGGGAGGGGGGAAGGGGAGAGGTAAGGAGAAGAATTTGGAACACAAGATTTTGCAAAGGTGAATGTTGAAAATTATCTTTGCATGTATTTGTAAAAATAAAAAGTTATTAAAAAATAAACCATCACATGACATATGAAATGTAGAAAGATGGAAATAAAGGAACATAAGTGCCAAAAATAAGCATTACTAACCAAATCTATTATTAAGAATTTCGTGTGTTCCAGTTTCCTCTATCTAGTCAATAAAACCCTTTGAAGTTACTCAATGAAAACCTTTTACACCTACCCTTTCATTTGATGAAAACACTCTTACAAATATACACATTTGTACTCATGCCTATCCCATAAATATATATATATATATATAATGTCTTGCTAGGGTGCCATCCATTTTTTGACAGTTGGTGAAATGCTGAATACCCAAATCTATTTTATTTGAGAAGCCAGTGACCAGTTAATTAAGTAGAATAAGTATTATTGTCCTTATTTTGTGGATAGAAGAAAATGAAGCTTAAACAAGGTAATTGTTTAGCCCATGGTCACCAAGTCAGATCTGGGATACATTTTTTACAGCTAGTGTGATATGATATTGTAAGACTCCTTAACTCCATCCCAATTAGTAATAAAATTTTAAAAACTGCCTGAGTTTGGAAGTACTTTAGAAAAACAAGATTACAATTCATATTTATATGTAGCATATTGCTCTTTACAAAGCACTTTATTCGACCTATTATCATTACATCTTTTATTGAGACTGGTTAGTTGCTGAGAGTATCCCCATAGGGAAATGCAGGCCATAAAAATTTCATCTCCCATGACCCCACACACATACCCAATAACCCCATTTATGCCATACGTGAGCTTTTATGTGGATTATCCAGAATGGTCTGGCTTACATGAAATTGTAATTGCTAAATTAGCAAGACAGGTTCCCAGGAAAAATGACAAAGCCACTGGGAAGGATTTGATGGCTTCTTAGAGAAATTAATAGAGAGATACAATAGAGGCAAGTAGCCTGCTTGGGAAGTTGCTATCACTGAAGAAAACCTCTAGGCTTTTGTTACTGAATCATACATGATTGTTCAGCACTTTACTCTGGAGGGGATATGAAGAGCTAGTCAGGGACAGAGAGGTTTGATCTCTCTTCTTTTGGCTGTTTCTTTTCTCTGAAATGTTAATTTGCATTGAGCTTGAGAAGAGAGTGCAACTGATACTGAGAGCACTCCCTGGAGGCTGAAACTAGATGGTACCATTAGTTTAGATCTGACTTCTTTAATATTTAAAGAATCTGTAATTTTGTCAAGTGGATCCTCCTTTCACAAAACCAAAGCTTCTGGAAGCAATATATTGCAATAAATAAATAGCCAAATATAAAGTGAAGAAGTCCAGAGTTCAAATACTGTCTTATAGACATTAGCTGTATCACCCTGAGCAAGTCACTTAACCTCAACTCCAGTTTTCTCATTTGTAAAATGGGCTAATACCTACCTCACATGCCATGAGGAAAAAAAATTATGCAAAGTAATTTGCAAACTTTAAAGCCCCATATAAATGTTAGTTATTCTTATGATTCCTCTGTAAACATGTAGGTAAATTTCAAGAGTTAATATTCCTGAAAAATTCATCATTCTCTATCTAGCCTTTGCTGAATCTTTGTCTATATCCAAATCCTCTGTGACTGTCGGCCTAACTTAGTTTTCATTATATATGTTCGGTTCCAAAGAAATATGTCAAAGATGGTGGAGATCAGACAGGAGTCTCTGTAACCTCCTCTAACCTTCCCTCAAACCAACAACATATGAAGCCTCTAGACTGATTTTGAAGTAAAAAAAAATCCACAGTATCTGGAGGACAACACATTTCTAGAAGAAGATACTCTGGAAGAACTTCAAAACAGGTCTGTTTTAATTGGGCAGGGGGGTGGTCTGCTGAACCCAGACTGCAGCACAGGGAGACCAGGGCAGGGAGCTGGAGCAGGGAGCTGGAACAGGAGTTGAAACAGGAGTGGGAGCATTGTGCTTTTCACACACCTGGGAGTCTTCTGTGGGCCTCTTAGCCAATCTGTCCTGATTGTAAGCAGGTGGTTTGCAGGATCTGCCTTTTGTGGGGGGTAGGTTGTGAACAACTGAACCCCTGATGAGCGTGGGACCTAGCTGCCATTACACAGCACCCTAGGGCGATCAATCAATCAGCAGAACTGCCCCAGGGCAAATTAAAGCAGCTGTCCCTCCTTTGCCTTGAACAGACCTCACACCTTTAAAAAAAAAAATGAATAAAAAAAACAAAAAGAGCTCTCATCATAGACAGCTTTTATGGAGAGAGGGAAGAACAGACTTCAAATCCTGAGGCCCCTAAAGGTAAAGCAACTCCAGAAAAAGCCCCAAATAGAGACATAAACTGGACTCCAATGCCACAAGGCTTTCTTTGAAGATTACATAAAGAATCTTAACAGAGAGTTAGAAGAAACATGGGAAAACGAAATGAGATCACTGCAAAATAAAATGGAAAAAATGGAAAAAGAATGCAATGAACAAAAAAATGAAATTGGTCAATTGCAAAAGGAACTAAAAACAGTAACTGAAGAAAATAAGACATTAAAAATTAGAATCGAACAATTGGAAATGAATGACTCATCCAGACTTCAAGAATCAGTCAAACAAAAACAAAAAAATGAAAAGATAGAAAAATCATTATATATGTTCTCACTCTTAAGTATTTCCTCAGTTCTTATGAGTGACTTCTATGTATATATAGCCATTCCTAATCTCTCCATTCCTGCATCATCACCTATTAAATATTTGCAACTGGATAACCTATGGTCATCACAAATTCAACATGTCCAAAATAGAACTTACAATGTTTCCTCCAAAATCTACCCCTCTTGGTAACTTTCCTATTTCTATAGAAGTTAGCCTTATCAATCCTCCCAGTTACCCAGGTTTACAAATTTGGTATTCTTAACTTTTCATTCCCCCTTATTCCCACATATCCAATCAGAAACTAAATCTTGTCCACTTCATCTCTCACATCTTCTTTTCACTCACATAGTGGCCACCCCATTTCAGGCTTCATCACTGCTCACTCAGACGACTGAAATAATCTACTAATTTATCCCCCCTTAAAAATCTTTCCCTTCTCTTCCCTGCCAAGATCAGTTCATGTCAAGATCTTGTGTTATTCCCTTACTCAATATACTCTAATGACTCTTTATTGCTTTTAAGATAAAATCTGTCACTGTTTGGCTTTTAAAAGTTCTCATGATAGGCTGAAATTGCCTTTGCCAACTCTTACCTTCCTACACTTAATGGTAAACTCCTCGACTTATTTATTTCTTATGCAGTATTCCAAAGTCCATTGAAATACTTTTTTTTTTTACACTGTTGTTACTTATGATCGAAATGAAATGAATATCTCTTCACTTTCACCTTTTAGAATCAATAGTTGCTTTCAAGACTTACCTTAGGTAGCCACTTCTCCATGAAACCTTTCTTGTTTCCCTAGATCCTTTCTTTAAATTACCTTGTATCTATATCCTATCTGGATTGTAAACTCCTTTAAACATAGGAGCTGTTTCATTTTTTTTTTTTTGTCTTTGTATATCTGTTTGTTAATTGATAGATAAATAGTCCTTGAATCAATAAGCATTGAAGTGCCTGCTATTGTGCTAAACCTAGGAATACAAAGAAAGGCAAAAGACAACTCTTATCCTTAAAGAGTTCTCTAATAAGAAGATAATAAGCAAAGAAATATGTAGATGGTCAGGGTAGTCATTGGACAACAAATCTACAAACTGTTATCACCAAACCCATAATCAAAATCTGTTTAGATTTGTAGGACTGGCTAGAGCTTGTATTCCACTGGCATAAGTGAAAGCAGGGGTATATTAGAGCCAACTCAAGCTGAAAACCAATTGTTAAATTTTTACTCTGAGCATTTAACCCTTAGAAATTGCCAAATGATCCTCATGCCATGGCTTGATTGTTTTGTTGATTTTCTAGACTTAGAAAAGTGATGGAGAAAGTGTTAATAATGGAGATAAAAATTTAAAGTGTCAGTGCATCCATTTTTTTTTTTTTTCCTGAGGGGAAGTTGTTAAACATTTACCAGCATATCCCTGGTTGAGAGCCCAAGGTCACCTCCAAGCCAAAATAAGACATTGAAACAGGACATATATAAAAGTGAAGTTTGACAATTGAAGGGAGGGAGAAATTTGTACAGGACATGGGAAGGGTTATCCTGGAGTCCTGAAGAATAGATATAATTGGTTTATGAATATTAAATGAGACAATTTCCTCTTTTTGAGCTCTGAATGGGACTTCATTCTTGTATGGAGATTGTTGGCATACATTGAAGTCGTTTCTTAGTTATTGACTAGGCATAAATTATACCAGATTTTAAGATTATCTTTCTCATGCCTCAAGACTCTACAGAATAGTCATGTACTTTCCAATGGCTTTGTCATCTTTCCTACATCAGAGATGAACTGACCACCCACATCCAATCTGAGAGCATTCAATGGCCATAAAAAATCAGGGTGTGTCATATATAGTAGTTTTAAGACAAAATGACTAATAAGAAATTTACTACTAACTTTCTATCCTATTCATTCCTAAAAATTCTTTGGAATTGTATTCCTGGATTGAAAAAGATTTCTCACATTTAATAAGAATAAACACAAAATGTGTTTAAAAAACAAAAAATAACCACCCAAGTACAAGATAGAGAAGGCATGACTAAAAAGCACTTAATGTGAAAAAATGTTGGGAAAAGGGGATTAGCCCAATTTAAATTAGCAGTATGACAAAGCAGCCTTATCCCCTTCAAAAAACAGCTAACATGATCTTAGACTTCATTAAGAGAGATAAAGTCTTTACAACAAGGGAAGTGATAGTCTTATAGTACTCTGTTCTGATCAGACCTGTTCTGGAATTCATCTAGATGAAGGTAACCAAGCTGGTAAGAAGACTGAGGATCATACCAACCAAAGATTGACTGAAGAAATGGGGGATATATATACATATGTATATATATATATATATATATATATATATTTATATATCTTACAGAAGACCTACTAGTAATATTTAACTGTAATGCTAACATGTGAAAGAATGATTAAGTTTTTCCAGATTAGTCCCCAGAGTTCAGAATTAGGGGCAAGAGGTAAATGCTGAAAAGAGGCAGATTTAAGCATAACAGAAGGAAAATCTTCCTAATAATTAAAGGTATCCTAAAAAAGACATGGATTAGGGGCAGTGGGATGGCGCAGTGGATAGAGCACCAGCCCTGAAGTCAGGAGGACCTGAGTTCAAATGTGATCTCAGACACTTAACATTCCCTGTCTGTGTGACCCTGGACAAGTCACTTAACCCCCGTTGCCTAAGCAAAACAAAAAAAAAAAAAAAAAAAGACATGGATTAGTTGAGAAGTAGTGGCTTTCAAGTGACATCAGTAGACTGCAAACAGAGCTTGGCCATTTGTCAGGATGTATTATAGGGGCAATTCCTATCTAAGTAATAGCTTGTGCTAAATAGCCCCTGACTTCTCTTTCAGCTCTGGTATACTATGAAAATACTTTTCTTCTCCAAACTGGGACAATCTTATAAATTTTGTTTACCCCAGTTCTGTGGCACCAAACTAGAAATAGGAGCTAGAATGATGATTTATTAAGGACACAATTTAGGAAGGATTTTAACACAGAAGGTAGTTAATAGGATTTTTGGTTTTCTCCATTAAATCCAGAACAAGAGAAAGTGAGCCTGTAAAAATCTAGGGTATGGTAAGAAATAACTTCCAAATAATGAAAGTTAATAAGTATTGAATAAGTTATCATATAAAATTAAGGAATCTTTTTCTAGAGATATTTTAAAACCAAGTAGATTGTCCAATATCTGAAGTATTTAAATAAGGTTCTTCTTGAAGGAAGGATAGAATGAAAGTTTTCTTATGTCTCTTTCAGCCCTCTGGTTCATTTCCCCAAGGGCTAGGGCCATCTCCAGTCATCCTGATTTATATCTAACCAGTGGACCCAGATGGCTCTGGAGGAGAAAGTGAGGCAGGTGGCCTTGCACAGCCCTCCCTCACTTAAATCCAATTCATTTGCATGTCATGGCATCATCCCATTGATATCATGGTCTTCTAGAACTAAGGACAAACAACAACCACCACCTCATTTCCCTGTGGTCATTTAAATCACAGAATTCAGTGTGTTTTCATCAGGATTTAAAAAAAAAATCTTTTTTTTTTTTTAGCTAAGAACCATGACAAAATTTTAGCCTACTAGAAATGATTTAAAATTATAAGAATCTTTAAATTTAAAAGTGAATGGTCGACTCAGCCTACCATTGCACTATAATAAACCATTTTAGAGACCCAAGGGTTGTCACCCTAATGTGTAATTCTCCAAAAAATTTGCTCTGTGAGACAAAGACAGGTTTTTAAATGGTTTGAAAAAAGTCTTTCTCCCCTTCACAACTCAGTTATACATTAGAACAACTACTACTATTTTTAAAAATCCAACTTAATATACATATTTCAGTGTTCAAGCATCTGATTTTCTCCTTTGCCAAGTTCTGAGAGACCATTGTTTGTTTACAGTATGGTAGCACCAGTGTTAAAATCCTATCAAGCACACAAGGGAGATAAATATATTAATCAATATGGTGAGTTCCTGACATGCAAATTTTAGTGGTCATATATATATATATATATATATATATATATATATATATATATATATACACATATATATCAGGTTCTTATGAAATAATTCATTTTATCACTAATTTAAAAACCAAGTGTTTTCAATGGTAATAGAAGCAGACAACAATAGAAGTAAACAGTAGAAATGAGCACGGGACTTGCTCCCAATATTAAAAGATATCCTGCAGAGTGAATTGCAGGAAGAGCTGATATTTATAGCAGCTGCTTTTATGAATTTTGTTAAATTGAATTAAATGAAAATTTAAATGAAAATACATAGGATAAGAGGTATTCACTAATAAGTTCAATCAAGAGATCCTGGAAACTAGGCTAAGAATCTTTAATGTCCAAATAAAAAAAGTAAGAAACTGAGATAACATGGAAAAGAAAATGTGACTCTCCCAAAACTATACCTTTACCCCTAGAGCCACCTCCTAAATATATGGAAGGCACAACAAGTTTCATCCCTAAATACCAAATTCTCTAGACTTCTATAGCTTACCCACTTAAGAGGAATGTGTTTCTTATGAAATTACTTCATATACTCCATCAACTCTTATGAAAATTTCCTTTTGTCTTCTTCTACCTATCCAACCAAACAAAGCTGAAAAATGTCAAAAGAAGCATGATGGTAGAAAGTCTATCAAGTTTAGAATCAAAAGGACTAGGGTTGAATTTGGGCTCTGTTACTTCTTGGATGTGACCTTGGGAAAATCTTGTAACCTCCCTGTAGTCCTTTCCATTTTAAAATTTCTAATCCTAAATTCAAAATACAAGCCCCTCTAAGCCTCTTGCAGGTCTTCTAAGATTCTTCTGCTCTTTCCTATATAATCTTTCCTGCCTTCTCCTACACTCAAAGTAGGTATGCTTAACCCAGGCAAAATTTTACAAGGCTATTTTTAGACCTGGCATTTTTATATGCCTTAGTGCTTTGCCTAAATGCTACCAACAGATGCTGCTCAGGCAGAAGTTGAGTCAATTTTCTTTTCTCTGATCCCCTCAACATGGAATTTCTGGCCCTCATCTCCAGCTAGGTTTAGGCAAGTGTTTTGTATCACTTCCCCAACCTAGAAACAGAATGTTATGATCTCTTTCCCTCCCCATCTCTTTCTCCCTCCTTTCCTCCCTTTCTTCCTCTTTCTTCTTCCTCTTCTTTCTTTCTTCTTTTTCTTCTTCTTCTTTCTTTCTTCTTCTTCTTCTTCTTCTCCTTTTTCTTCTTCTTCTTCTTCTTCTCCTTCTTCTTCTTCTTCTTCTTCTTTCTCTTCTTCTTCTTCTTCTTCTTCTTCTTCTTCTTCTTCTTCTTCTTCTTCT
>JAJPUD010004773.1:0-62996 GCA_023553655.1 Myrmecobius fasciatus | reverse complement strand
TCTGATTTTCTTTCTCTGTCTCTCTCTCTCTCTCTCTCTCTCTCTCTCTCTCTCTCTCTCTCTCTCTCTCTCTCACACACACACACACACACACAATCTCCCACTGTACTTTTTCCCTCACAACTTAGTGACAAATAAAGATGATTAAGACCAAATTTTTTCACCTCTCTGTCCTTTTCCAGTTTTTTTTTCCTTTTCCACTTTTATTATGCCTTTTCTGAGAATGAGAAATTGGGCATGTGAATTTTCATGAGTGTTACTGAAATAAAAATGGGGATAGGAAGAAAATGGGAATAATTTGTCTATTTCTGCCAGCATTTATGATGGCATAGCAAAGCCTTTCTCTGTCTTATATCACTTAGTATTATACACCAAAGTTATGTCATATAGTGAGTGATATGTTGGATGAGTTTGGGATGGTCTGCTTAGAGAATACTTATTAGAAACATGACCTTCAAATATATAAATAACTATCCTATGGAAGAGGCATTAGACTTACTCTGTTGGTTCTCCCAGAGAAATTCTATGGCCATGGGAGGAATAGGGGGAAATAGTTGTGAGGAAATGGATTTTGGTTCAACATAAGAAAAATCTTCCAAAGGATTAGAGACTATATAGAATGAAATGGAATGTGTTGGGGATTTTGTGATGTTGGGTAGTGAGAAAAAATAGTTTAGAAGGCAGTGGTCTGTTTTCTTCCACCTCTTGCAAAAGAGATTCCTGTTTTGGATTAGATGATCTCTGGGGTCCCTGAGACTCTCAATACCACTAATGGCACTTATCAACTGTTTACCACTAAATAATTCAATTTCCATGTATAAAATGTTACAACTTTTTACTCAGTCTTCATCAGGATTTTTTCTCCTCATTTATTTCTTTTCACTTTCTCTTGTATACAAATGGAGTGGGATATACTGCTTTGGCTGACTTGCATGGGTTTCCTTGAAGGGTTATTAGTCCCACCAGTGTATTTCCCATTGATCATTGATTTGATTAGCTTTTGCAAGGACTACTTATTAAGAAAGATATAGCAAGATAGTTGTTATAGAAACCTCCCTTAAACTGGGGATACTCTCTTCTTTTGCATATATAAAGTCATGAAGGAGGAAATCCTTGAGGCTCATATTTAGAGATCACATGGATAAAGTAAAGATTTTTGATTACTTTTGTTGTTTTTCTCTTTTTATAGGGTCCTCATGAAATTCCTTCTACATATAAATATCAATTCTGAAAGTCAGTGCTCTTGCTGAAGACAGAAGCTTCCCTTTTTCTGTATCTAGCTATTTCAGAGATTACACCAATGCTGATGGGAATTTCAGTTTTCTAACCTTTTGAAATTCACAAGATCATCATCTTGTTAATGGAATTTGAAGGAAGAGAAAGAAAACTTCTGAATTCCACCTTCACCCCCTAAGGTAGTTCCTTCTCAGAAGAGTTTTACTTCAGGATTTGACCACTACTCATCTGGTCTACTGAGAGAATGTATTTTTTTAACTTGCTTCCTTCGTTATACAAAAGTCCATATGTGTGTCTGATTTAGCCAATTACAAGTGATTTTCTGTCATCTCTAGTCATTCAGTGATCAAAGAATTTCATTGCCCCAAATTAATTAAGCACTTTTCCATACCTAGTTTTCCATACCAAGTTGATTAATTGATTGAATACAGTTGTCTAGACTTTTTATGGTCATATTAATTGAAATGAAGGTAGAAACCAAACCTTACAAATAAATGCTTCACAATTTATTTAACTACACTATTCTTGGAGGGTTTTTTTAAAATAGGTTCCCAGAACATTTTGAACTTCCACATCTTTCCTGAGTCGGTTTATGGACTGTAAAAACTGTATATACCATCAGACTCCATGGTCTTGAAAGAGCAGAGGATCCAATCTTATGTCCTCAAATTTCAATAAAAGCTTCCTAAGTATAGAACCAAATTAAGTGGGATATTTTTATACATATATTCTCCTTTAGCAATATCAACTCATTTCATAAAAATAAGATGTCAGACAATCAGTCAAACAATCCATAATAATTTACTAAGTGTCTACTATGTATCAGGCACTTAGCTAGTCTCTGAATAATTGAAACAACATTATAAGGGAACAATTAACTCTGTAAGATAGTTAACACTGATGAGGCTCAATTCCTAACTAATATTGCTGCTGGTTATCCAATTTGCACCCCTGGCTCCCAGCTAAATGGCAATATGACAAAATAACTTTGGAACAACAGTAACATGTAATATACCTGCAATTGACAAAACACTTTGATGCTTCTTTGGTCTGTGATCTCATCAATGAATCTACTCTCTTGTAACCCTTCCCTCCCTGCCCAGGCCATGCAACTAAAATATATGAGGCTAATTTAACCCTGTACTCATTTAACAAATATGCATTAGGTTTCTACTGTGTGCAAAGCACTAGATCAACAGTTAGTTATGGCAAAGCATCTGCTGTCAAAGACAATAGGGGAAAGGCAAGAAACCAAGTAGCTGTGATTAAGGAGAGAGAAAATAAGTACAACAACCCACAGTAGGGCTGCCATGGAATGATAGTGCTGGCACAGTGTAATCTTTTTTTTTTTTTTCTTTTTGCTTAGGCAATTGGGGTTAAGTGACATGCCTAGGGTCATACATCTAGGGAATGTTAAGTGTCTGAGATCAGATTTGAACCCAGATCCTGGTGCTCTATCCACTGCGCCACCTAGCTGCCCCCCATAGTGTAATCTTTAACAGACTTATATTGACTTATTTGAATGACTTATAAAACTCTAGACAATGCACTACAGTAAATCTGAGGTAGCCCAATTCAGTACAGCATCCTGGAACACATAGCACTGGTCATGAAAAGTCCCCAAAAGGGACCTATTAAATGTTATTTTCTTTAAAAACAAAGTGAAAAGGGAAATGTATAATTCCACTAGTATCCTTCAAATGTCCTCAAACCTGATGCCAATGTTATGTCTACTCACTTATTCCTCGACTTGCATAATGCCTTGGTTAATTAAAAACTTGATCACAAGATAAGATAACAACTATGACTCTGGACAGTTGTGTTTTACATGTTACTCTTTATTAGGTAAAATTTACCAGAGACTAACAGAATATCAACAGATCATAAATGCCACAAAAAGCAATGTAGCACATAGCATAATGAAAAGAACCCAGTAGAACCAGCAACACCTGGATTCAAATCCTGCCTTGTTGTTAAGTGTATGACCACAGGCAAATCGCTAAATTTCCCTGAGCTTCAGTTTCTTCTGGGAGATAATTATATCTTTAAAAATTATGATCTTTCATAGTGTTGTTGTGAAATTCAAATAAGTCAATATTTATAAAACACTTTACAAACCTTAAAGTGCTATGTCAATGCTACTTATTATAAATCATAGATGATCATAGCCCAGTTGTAAAACAAGATAGCAAAGTGGTACAAAGAACAGAAAGCTAAGCCTGGAGTCAAGAAGACTTGAGTTCAGATTCTATCTCAAAGACTTAGTATCTATGTTAGTTTGGTCAAGTCACTTGTCTTTTTGCTTCAGTTTTCTCAGTTATAAAATAGGTTTAACAATAGCAGGTTCCTTTCAGGATTATTGTAAGAAAAAATGAAATAACATTTCATAAAGCTCTTAACACAATGCTTGGCACATAGTGTGAGCTACATAAATGCTAGCTATCATTAAAAAGAATAGTGCCTTCAGCAGACCACTAGTCTTGATATTAAGAAATCTGAAATCACTATAGTTTATGCTGCTATCACTCCATTTCATCACCAACAAAGTCCCATCATTAAAACTGCAAAAATAGGTGAAGCTCTAAGCCATACAAATCATAGAATATTCAGGTTGAAAGAAATTCAAAAGCCACCCAATCTAACCAGACACTGGGAATTCTCCAACCTACAACATCCCTAAAATTGAAATCTCTCCCTATAGCTTCCACTCAATGGTTCTAGTTTTTGTTTCTTGGCCAAGCAAAACACATCTAATCTTCTTTCATATAATGGTCCTTCAAATTACTTAAACATGGGGAGCATGTGTCCTAACTCTTCTTTTCCCTAGGCTATATGTTCCCAATCACTTGAATTTGCCATATGCCAGTTTCCAATCTCTTCACAATCTGGCCACCCTCTTCTGGAAAGACTCCAGTTTATCATTGCCACTCCTGAAATATGCCCTTCCCTCCCCCCAAATGAACACAGTACTTGAGATGTGTTCAGATCAGAGCAGAGAACAATGGGATGGTCACCTCTCCTTACAAGTAGATTATAACTAGTGTTTTGACCAATCTTTTTGAATAATAAAGGGCAATCTATTGTTTACTCTTTTAAAGAAAGTAATTATATCTATACTATCTCACAGGATTACTGTGAGACTCAAATAAGATAACATAAACACATTATAAATCTTAAAGTAAAACTTTGACATCACCACAAACTTACCTAAGAAATTTTTTTTTTTTTAAAAAGCACCCAAATTCATTCAGGACTGCATTTTATATTGCCTGTTAATCTGGAAAATAATTAATAATAACACTAATGGGAGGAAAAGGGAATAAGCATTTATGTAGCACTTCCTATCTGACAGGTACTGTGCTATGTGCCTTTTTTTAGCAATATTAGCTCATTTGATCTTTACAACAACTCTCCAAGGCAGATACTATTATTATCCCCACTTTATACTTGGGGAAACTGAGTCAAATGGAGATTAAACAACTTGCTCAAGGTCACACACTTAGTAGATATCTGGGGTCATACATAAAAACTCAGGTCTTCCTGACTCTAGGTCCAGTGCTTTTTCCACTGTTCCACTCAGATGCCTCATTAACTAAATATACTGAATATAATATATTACTAAATATATTGAATTTAATATAATTAATATGTACTGAAGATAATACAAAATAAAACTCACAATTTCTCTGGAATCTTCTTATTGTTCAAACACATTTATCAAAGTTCAATACTTTAACTCTTTTACACCTCCAGGTCCCCCTCCCACATCTAAATTAACTAAAGCAATTACATTATATAATCTGCTCATTCTTGGGCAATTTTTAAGGCTAAACCATTTTTAAATGTGGAAAACAACACTTCAAACTAGTATTTTTTTTTAGATTGACAGATTATTTAGTATATCTACTTCCCAAAATTAATTTAGATGAAGTTCAGAGAAATTTTTGACTACCAAATTAGCCCTCTAAAATTAGTGATTAAAATATAGATACTACCAAGTCTCAAGATTATTGCAATATTTCTACATGCCACAGTAAAAGCAGAAGAAAAACAAATCTGCCAAGTTTCATATATAACTTAAGTCACTTTGCACTGAAATTGCTTTTAGTTGTTTGTGGGATTTTAAAATCAGATAAAAATAGGGCTGCTGTTTTCTTTATACAAATTAACATAGTTGACATTTAGCCAGATCAACCCTGGACACAGTGGGGGATGTACAGTTTGTCCTGATTTTGTGGGAAATGAAAAATGCAGTACTTGGCATGAAAAGAAATGTTAACCAAAAAATGTTGTCAAATATACCAAACAAAATTAAGTAAATTGGCTTGCTGAGTCTATGCTTTCGAGAGAAAAAAAATTCTGACCTACTTAAAAAAACATTATTAAGGATCCTGAAAGTTAATTATTAATCTGAAATGTAAATAAGTAAACTTCTTTGGTTCCAGAAATTCTTCTGTAGTCTAGTTAAATAAACAATCCTCCTTTGAATAGTTTTTGTGTAATGAGCCTCTGGAAATGGCTTGTCTACAGAACTATCCCTATATTTATTCTTACTCAGATCCAATAGGCGAAAGGCCAAATAGGCTAGGAAATGATCTCCTTCTAGTTCTAAATTCTGTAATCTTATTGAACTACATAAAATCTCAGCTAACCACAATGCTTGGGAAATGAAGTATTCCGGTTAATTGAGAGACAGTGTGGTATTTGCGATGAAAAAAACACTGGCTTGGAAATTAGACTTGAATTTGAATTCCCTCTCTTGTTATTTACTACCTGTATAAACTTGGACAAATCACTTAAGTTTTCTAGGTCTTAGTTTCTTCTTATGTAAAATGAAAGAGTTGGACATGATGATCTCAAATGTATCTTGTAGCTATATAGCTTACCTTAAAAAAATGAATTTTTGTTTCACAACTTGAAAATTTTTCTAAGGAATATGTGTCTGCTTTTCTACCTTAGTAATAGACTCTATGGAAATAATCGAACATTTCTTAGATATGTGTGAGTCTTACAGAATATTTCTGATGTTAGAACAGATTCAATCCAAATTCTGTGATACTATACAATGAGGGTTGGAATATGCAGGCCTTGGAGACAAGACAACCTGAGTTCAGATACTATTTATTGCAGACACTAGCTTTGTGATTTTGGGCAATTTCCTTAACTTCTTTGTGACTCAATTTCCTCATCTGTAGAATGAAGTAGCTGTACTTGATGATTTCTTTCTTTCTTTTTTTTCTTTTTTCTGAGGCAATTGAGTTAAGTGACTTGCCCAGGGTGGGAATGTTAAGTGTCTGAGATCAAATTTGAACTCAGGTCCTCCTGACTTCAGGGCTGATGCTCTATCCAGTGCCCCACCTAGCTGCCCGGACTTGATGATTTCTAAGGTCTCAAGCTCTATATTGATAAACCTCTGACTAGTAGGATGATATTAAGTGTACAAATATATATCTCCTTCAGAAAATTTCTATTTTTCAATCTTTGGTATGAAATTGTTTTCTTATTTGTCTATTTCTCCTCAAAATTGGAGTTGGGGTGGGTCAAGGAATGGGCTAATTGAGAGGATTAACTAAAAGGATTTCAGCTAATTTATTGAGGTTTTACTTAGTCTTCTCATCTATTTATATAAGAAAAATATATGAACAGACTTTGTTTTGAAGCAGTTGCTCTTGTCTCTTTACATAAGAATGTCTTCTTCTTCTCTAATCCTATGATCATTTCTTTTCTCCTAGGCTCAAACTTCTTCATTAAAACTGGTGTCTGTTAAAAGTTGCTCTATTCTAGATGCCCTTCAATTGGAGAATGGTTGAACAAATTATGGCATATGAATATTATGGAATATTATTGTTCTGTAAGAAACGACCAGCAGGACAATTTCAGAGAGGCCTGGAGAGACTTGCATGAACTGATGCAGAGTGAAATGAGCAGAACCAGGAGATCATTATACACAGCAACAACAATATTACATGATGATCAATTCTGATGGACATGGCTCTCTTCAACAATGAAATGTTTCAAACCAGTTCCAATTGTTCACTGAAGAAAGCCATATACACCCAGAGAGAGGGATGTGAAATGTGGACCACAACATAACATTTTCATACTCTCTATTGAGGTTTGCTTACATTGTGTTTTCTTTATCTGATATGTCTTCTGTGTAGATACGATTTTTCTTGCACAACAATGATAAGTTTGGAAATATGTATACATATATTTGATTTGCCAAATATTTTAACATAACTAATATGTAGTAGATATCCTGCCATCTAGGGGAGGGGTGGGGAGTTGGGGGGAAAAATCTGTAACAGAAAGCTTTGTAAGGGTTAATGTTGAAAAATTACCCATACATATGTTTTGAAAATAAAATAAAATTTAAAAAAAAAGTTGCTCTATTCTCACGGTAAAAAAAACAAAACAAAACAAAAAAACTTAATGAATTAAATAAAATCATTAGAATAATTCTAGCTGCTGTTAATACATTTGAACTATGTTGCAATGACATAAGCATTATGGGATATTTGTATGTACTACTCAGACAAATACTTAGGAGCACCAGACTTATTTTTGGGTAAAGTAGGAAACCACCTACTAGAATCATTTGAAGATTTAATGAAAAAATTAAGTGAAGAGAGGGAGCAATCATAGATGATTTCCTTAGCTCTATCTATCTTAAGTTTCCCCATATTTGATGAGTCTACTTCATTTAGCTTCAATCAAATGAGACCAACTAAGATAATAGTTATAAAATAATTAATCCTATGATTGACACATACCACCACACCAGGCCTCAAAGAATACTTAAATTTCTGTACTGTTCCTGTTAGTTCAGTTGAGAACCAGTTTGAAAAATTCAAGAGGAAATTTTACTGTGAAACAAAACAAACAAACAAAAAAGCAAAATAATAATAATAATAATAATGCAAATGGGGAATAAATGAATTATAATAATCACATTTCTTTAGCATCTTAGAGTTTATACCCTATAAATTCAATAATGCAAGTTTTATTCTTCCCATTTTACAGATGAAATAACAAACTCTAGAGATGAAGTCATAAGATTATATATTTGGAACTTTGAAATTATTAAGTTCTAACCCTCTCATTTTACTAATGAGAAAACCAAGGCCTAGAGGGATAAAGGGACTTATCACATAACTAGTAAGTGTTGAAATTGAGATTCAGACCCAGGTGTCCTAACTCACAGGACCTTTTCATGATGGAGTAGTGGAAAGAGAAACAACCTAATATTATAAAATAACAGAACTGAAGGAGACATTAGTAGTTTGTTCCAAAACTTTGACTTCATAGATATGCCCTGAGGCTCAGAGGGGTGAAATAATCGGTCAAGATCACATATCTTGTTAGAGGCAGAAGCCAGTATAATGTTTTACTCTTTTGACTCCCAGTCTTGGTCTCTTTCCAACACATCATGCTGTTTCTTTGTCCTAACTCAGTTCAGTTTAGATCTAGAACAATACTTATGTAGTGGTGCTTAATAAATGTTTGTGGGTTTTAAATCTGAGGCCCAAGAATTGGATTCAATTCAATTCACATAGTAACAACATTGTTCCTTCCCTCAGGGAATGGATCATCTGAAAAGGGGATGTCATGTAGATAAATAACTGTGATACAAGTTAAAATATGTTGTGCCCAGGAGTCACTTAGAGTAATGAGAGGTGGGGGAAAGAGTTATCTCTTCAAAATGGGAATGTCCTTACAAGCTGAATGGCCTTGGGCAAGTAATGGGAGAGTGGGAAAAAAAAACTTGACCTGTGATTTCATTGATACAGGAAACTTCTCTATGAGAAAATTCCCCGCTACTAATGCTAATAGGCACCTTCTCTAAAACTTATTAAGTACATAATCATAAGATTATCATAAAAATCCCAGATTTAGAAAGTGCTTTAGAGGTCATCTTGTTCAACCTGAAAGATAAATCCCATAATTAACTACACTGAGATTATTTTTTTTTTTCATTTTGAAAATGAGGGTGTTAATTCTTATCTCACAGTATTCTTAGGAAGATCAAATGAGATAATCATTTGAGGATTCAATGAGAAAACTACAAATGGGAAGGAATAAGCAATGAGAGTTGCTCCTTAGCTGAAGTAATTCTCAATTATTGATATTACCTAAATGTAAGGTATTATTATTAGTTACCATTATTCTGAATAATAGTAATGATAATGTCTCCTTACCTTGTCTGATATACCTTACCGAGGGCACTGCTTTTCCTTAATTTTTCTAAGGAACCAGTCTTTGGTAGCCCTTTTTATCCTTTTGATGTTTCCTTCAATTAATTAGAAAGACTTTATTATGTTTACTAGCCTTCAAGAAATGTACATTTATCAGAGGAGACAACATATATATAAGTGAGAATATATGGAATCTATACAAAAATAAATACAAAGTAATTTATAGAGGAGGACATTCAGAGGTAGAGAATCAGGAAAGACTTCCTGATGGTAGAAAGTAGTTCCTGAATTGAGTCTTGAAAGAAAGGAGAGATTCAAAGAGTTAGAGGTGGAAGTGAGGAGAAAGTACATTCCAAATATGGGAGTGTCATATATGAACAATAGCAAGAAGGTCATTCTGGCTGGATTATAGAGAAAGATGGACAGGAGCCAGATGGTAAAGGATCAAACGGAGAGTTTATATTTCATTCTGAAGGCAATTGGGAGGCCCTGGAGTTTGGTGAGTAGTAGACATTCTCTTATTAAGTAGTCAGACCCTCTCCTATTTTTTACATTAGATTTTACTCTTTTTCTCACTACCTCCTCGTGATATTTCTAGAATCCTCTTATTATACCTTTACAATAGAAAAATATGTACTCATACCAGAATAACAATTGATACTTTGTACCAAGATTAAAGATGTAGTGGGACAGCTAGGTGGTACAATGAATTAGAGTATCATGTCCTGAATCAGGAAGATTGCTCTTCCTGAGTTCAAATCCAGCCTTAGACATTTACTAGCTGTGTTACTCTTGTCCCAGTTTGCCTCAGTTTCCTCATCTGTAAAATGAGTTGAGAAAGCCCTGAGAAGCCATTCCAGTATCTTTGCCAAGAAAATCCCAAATGAGGTCATGAAAAGTGTGAAACTGACTGAATAACAAAAAGGTGTTATTTGCATTCCCTTAAAGAGATTAGGGCTGAATTGGTTCTTTCCTGCCATACCCAAATATTTTCCCCATTGACTTCTCCGTGCATCTAGAAATTCCCATAATAATCACTTATTTGAGTTCAATTCAATAAACATTTATTCAGATCCTGCCATATATAAGGCATTATAACCAAAGATATCAAAACGAGAAATGAGATAGCCCTTGCCTTCAAAGAGGTAAGAGTCTACTCAAGAGTATGGCATAGACATAAGTAAGTATAATGCAAGGTAGAATATAATAGAGACAAATGAGAGATCCAATATATTCTAAGAAAATCTGAGGAGGGAGAAAATGCTTTCAACTAGGAAAGATTAGTAAAAGATTCATGGGAAAGGTAACACATGATAATTTTTTTTCCAATTACATATAAACATTGTTTTCAATATTGATCTTTGTAAGATTTTGAGGTCCAAATTTTTCTCCCTTTCTGCCTCACTCTGTAAGATAGCAAATAATTCAATAGAGGTTATATCTACACAATAATTTTAAATATATTTTTATAGTAATCTTATGTATGAAAGAAAAATTAGAAAAGGGAAAAACCACAAGAATGGAAAAAAAATGTTTTTAAGTGAAAATAGTATGTTTCCAAATGCATTCAGTCTCCAAAGTCTTCTCTTTGTGTGAATGGCATTTTCTATCACAAGTCTATTGGAATTGCATCACTGTATTTCTGAGAAGAGCTAAATCTATCATAGTTGCTCATCGCATTATCTTCTTGTTACTATATACAATGTTCTCCTAGTTTTGCTCACTTCACTTAGCATTAGTTCATGTAAATTTTCCCAGGCTTTTCTGAAATCAACCTGCTTATCATTTCTTACAGAACAATAATATTACATTACATTCATATACCATATCTTATTCAGCCATTCCCCAACTGATGGGCATCCACTCAATTTCCAGTTCTTTGCTACCACAAAAAGAGCTGCTAATAAACATTTTTGTACATGTGGGTCCTTTCCCCTCTTTTATAATCTCTTTGGTTTACAGACCTATTAATGACATTGCTAGATTAAAGGATGTGCATAGTTTGATAGTCCTTTGGGCATAGTTCCAAAGTGTTATTCAGAATGACCAGGTCAGTTCACAACTCCACTAAGTGCATTAGTGTTCCTCTTTTCCCACAACCCTTCCAAAATTTATCATTATCTTTTTCTGTCATCTTAGCCAATCTGATAGGTGTGAGGTTGTTACCTCAGAGTTATTTTAATTTGCATTTCTTTAGTCAATAGTGATTTAGAAATTTTTTTCATATGACTATAGATGGCTTTAATTTGTTCATCTGAAAATTGTTTATTCCTATCCTTTGACTATTTATCTTCTGGAGAATGACTTATATTCTTATAAATTTGACTTATTTCTCTATGTATTTGAGAAATGAGGCCTTTATCAGAAACAGTGGCTGGAAAAATTTATTTCCCAACTTTCTGCTTTCTTTCTAATCTTGGCTACATTGGTTTTGTTTGTATGAAAATTTTTAAATTAATCATTTTGCATTTCATAATGTTCTTCATTTCTTGTTGGGTCATAAATTCCTCTTTTCTCCAAAGATCTGACAGATTAAAATATCCCTTTTTCTTTAAATTGCTTATAACATCACCCTTTATGTCTAAATCATGAACCCATTTAGACCTCATTTTGGTGTAGGGTGTGAGGTGTTGGTCTATGCCTAGTTTCTGCCATACTATTTTCTAGTTTTCCCAGCAATTTTTGTCAAATAGTTCTTATCCTAGAAGCTGGAGTCTTTGGGTTTATCAAACAATAGATTCCTGTAGTTATTGACTATTGAGTCTTATGTACCTTATCTAGTCCACTTATCCACACTCTGTTTCTTAGTTAAGACCAAATGGTTTTGATGACTGCCACTTTATAATACAGTTTTAGGTTTGGTATAGCTAGGCCAAAGGTAACACAAACTGAGGATTTCAAAAGGTAGAGATGAAGAAGTCCAAAGCATTTCCTTTTTATGAAGGGAGTGGATTCTAGGCATAAGGAGCTGGCCTATGCAAATACATAGAATATGAAATTTCAGAACAAGATCAGGGAAAATTACAAGTCCGGTGTGGTTAGAACATGGGTTATATGAAGAAAAAATAATATGAAATAAAGCTAAAAAGATGTATTAGAACCAAATTGTGGATATCCTCAGATGCCAGGCAAGGAACTGATCTTTTTCCTTTAGACACTAGGAAGCCCTTGAAGAATTATGAGCAGGACTAGAACTATGAGTTATAGAGTTTTTGACAGATGTTTAAAGAATGTATCAGAGAAGAATGACTCCACTCAAGGAAACAAAGTAGGAAGCTAATTATGTAATTGCAAAGTCATAAGATAGTGGACATAGTTGAGGAGAAAAATTTGCAAGATTTAATGTCCCATTTTGCCTGGGACTGAACAAGTATTGCTCATTAAAAGAAACTCTTTGATCAATTTTCCTGAAGATTGAATGTCTAGATATGGAGGACCAACATCACCAAGTTATTAGTCTAATTGATAGATAGAGAGCCTCAAATGGGTTGTGAACTATGTGACAGTAAATGGCTTCTTTTTTACAGCTGGGAAAGAGTAAAAAACTTACTTGCTTTGGTCCAGCTAGCTGGCTATCAGTCCCAATCCATTTGAATTCCCCTGCTCTACAACTTCAAGGGCTCACTATTATCTAATAGCATACCAATATATCTCCTTGATTTCATGTGCATCTAATTTATGTTACCAGTCCCTGCTTTACTGTGCACATATAGACAGTTTCTATACTTGCAGGATCATTCCCCATTACCATTGGTCAAGGAAGATCAGGAAGAATTCTTTATGATTGACTCCTGGAGTCAGGGTTCACTTACAACCCTCGTAGGAATGAGAATGACATTAGCTAGAAAAAAATGACTTAGTAGTCAACCTATCAGTTTTATCTCCCACAACTTGTAGTACAGCAAGCCCAGAAGACTTGGAAAAGAATTCTCCTTAACTCCACTTAGACTGTCCATTGCCTTGAAGAATAAATCTATTTGGAAGAATTTGTGACTCTTGTTTTGACCTGATTTATACTTCAGATCAGGTTACTAATTTTGGTTTGTTTGTTCAACGGTTCCCTGTAGAGGGACTTCCCAGCAGTAATATCCTCCTTTTCTCCTCCCCCTCTACAAACAGGAAGGGTGATAATCAGTGCCTTGGAACCCGCTCAGCTATAACCCATGATAGGGCCAGGGGCAAGGACAAGTTGTGGGCAGGAAAAATAGAATGGGAAATATGAGACTAAAGCTCATAAGAGAGCTTGAGGATAGACAGAGATTTCAGATGAGTTAGAACAGAGATGATCAGTGCAACCATAGAAGATGATGTTGCCTTAGGAGAAATCCTAGAGAGAGTGATAGGGAGTTGCTTTAACTGAAAAGTGGAGACTCAATCCATCTCATCTATACCTCTACCTCTACCATGAGGCTAATTTCTCATTCCTCAACCCCCTGGCTCCCCTTAATAACTCACTCCCTATTCCCAGTCTTCATTCTATGGGAGCCTCCGCTAAGCAATGACAACTTTCTATCAGTAGCTCTGACCTAGCTGAGTCTACTCTGCTTAGAGTTGTCTGTAGCCTTGGAGAACAAGGATGGTCAGAAGAGTTGATGGTTCTTATCTAATATTCACTTATTTGTTCAGTCAGTGGGTAGGAGGAGGCAGAAGGGACTATTTTGTTCCAGCTGCAAAAGGTAATATAGGTAGGAGGGAAAATGGGGAAGTTGTATATATAATATACATAATATATAGTATTCTGAATTTCAGGTTACTGATTTTAAAATGAACTTTTAAACAACTTGTTTGTAAATTGGGGATTATGAACATGTGTGTATCTATGTCTGTATATATAGTGAGATAAGTGCAAAAGATAGATACAAGAAAAGTTTCTTAAGAAATTCAAAGAAAGAGATATATTACCTTCGCTTGGGGGAGGGAAAGAGGGAAAACCTTGTGAAAGAAGTGGCAGTATCTGAGTTAGACCTTAAGGGTAAAGAGGGATATAGGCAAACAAAAATAGATATGGGATATAGTGTCTACAAAGACACCAAAAAAAAATAGATTAGGCTAAGAGTAAGAATAAGAATAAGTAGAATTAGGTTCTCCTATAGTCCTCTGCTCCTTTCCTTTTTGACCTGGTCTGGGCAGGATGGCTCCTGCAAAAAAAAAAAAAAGGTGAAGAGAAGAAGGGATATTCTGCCATCAATGAGGTGGTGACCAGAGAGTATACCATCAACCTTTACAAGAGGATTCATGGAGTCAAAAACTGAGCTCCTCAGGCTTTGAAGGAAATCTACAAATTTGCCATGAAAGAAATGGCTAGAAAAGGAAAGGGCAAAATACTATGGTATCTTTGCCAAGAAAACCCTAAATGGGGCTATAAAGAATCAGACATAACTGAAACGATTGAACAAGGAATAATCCAAATCGAATACTGAGTATGTAAAAGTGAACAATATGAAATAAGTCTGGAAAAATGTGGTAAAGCCAAATTGTAGGTGGCTTTGAATGTTACAATCAGGAGGATATAATTTATTCAGTAGGCAGTTGGAAACTTGGGGAAGGTTTTTAGTGGTGATATCACAGTATTCATTAAGATCACTTGGGGTAGGGATGTGGAAGATATGAATGGGGGAAGACTAGTTGGGAATCTATTATAGTAGTTTGGACAGAAAAACTGAGGGACTGAACAAAATGTAATTACATTGAAAATAGAAATGTGGGCTTAGGTGTAAGAGATAATTTGAGAGATAAAATAGCAGCCTGACAAGCAATTGGATATGTGGGATGAAGAAAAGTTGAAAATAAAAAATGACTCCAAGTTTCTGAACTTGAGAGGATGGTAGTGCCAATAACAGAAATAGAGAAACTGGACTGAGGAACAGGTTTTGGGAGGAAGATAGTAAATTCAGTTTTAAATTTATTAAGTTTAAGAAGGCCAAAATAGATGGAGATATAAATTTAAGAGATATATAGATTTATCGGTATAGAGGTGAAAATTGAAAGCAAGTAAGTTGATGAGATTTTTAAGGAAAGAAAAGAGAGGAAAGCAAAAGATCTAGCAAACAACCTTGTGATAGTCTAGTTTTAAGGAGCAGGAGGAAACCAGAAAAAAAAACATGTAGAATGAGTAATCATAAATATAAGAGAATTGTGAAAGAAAATTGTCAAGGAAGTATAAGGAAGAGGGAGATTGTTTATATACCAAGATAAACTCCAATTGTTATGTGACCCAGATATAAAAGTTCAAATCATAAACAGATTGGAAGATAGTATCTTTTACATCTATAAATAAGAGATGAGTTCTTGACTATATAAGGGCTTGCACAAATAAATTGAATATAGAAATTAAGCAGAATAGAAACAATTGAAATTAGAAGGAAGTAGGTTCCTGGGAAAAAAAAAATTTAGAGCAAATTTCTCCGATAAAAATTTCATATGTAAGATACATAAGGAACTGATTTGAATTTATAAGCCTTGAAGCCATTCTGAATACAAAAGGCAGTTTTCCAAAAAAATAGATCTAGCTATTAACAACCATATTTTTTAATTTATTTTTTATTTTTTTAATTTTTTTAATTTTATTTGCATAACATATGTGTGGGTAATTCTTCAACAATAACCCTTACAAAGCTTTCTGTTACAAATTTTTCCCCCAACTTCCCACCCCTCCCCTAGATGGCAGGATATCCACTACATGTTAATTATGTTAAAATATTGGCAAATCGAATATATGTATACATATTTCCAAACTTGTCATTGTTGTGCAAGAAAAATCTTGTCTACACAAACGATATATCAGATAAAGGAAACACAATGTAAGCAAACATCAATCAAGGAGTATGAGAATGTTATGTTGTGGTCCACATTTCACATCCCTCTCTCTGGGTGTATATGGCTTTCTTCAGTGAACAATTGGAGGTGGTTTGAAACATTTCATTGTTGAAGAGAGCCATGTCCATCAGAATTGATCGTCATATAGTACTGTTGTTGCCGTGTATAATGATCTCCTGGTTCTGCTCATTTCACTCAGCATCAGTTCATGTAAGTCTCTCCAGGCCTCTCTGAAATCATCTTGCTGGTCATTTCTTACAGAACAATAATATTCCATAATATTCATATACCATAATTTATTCAGCCATTCTCCAATTGAAGGACATCTATTCAATTTCCAGTTTCTAGCCACTACAAAAAGGGCTGCCACAAACATTCTTGCACATGTGGGGCCTTTTCCTTCCTTTATGATTTCTTTGGGATATAAGCCCAATAGAAATGCTGCTGGGTCAAAGGGTATGCACAGTTTGATAACTTTTTGAGCATAGCTTTAAATTGTTCTCCAGAATGGCTGTATCCGTTCACAGCTCCACCAACAATGCATCAGTGTCCCAGCCCTCCCACATCCCCTCCAACATTCATCATTAACTTTTCCTGTCATTTTAGCCAATCTGACTGGTGTGAAGTGATATCTCAGGGAACAACCATATTTTTTAAGGCTCTAAATAATTAATAATTAAATTTAAATTAAAGCAGTTTCAAGGTCCTACTGACTAGCAAAGATGACAAAAAAGAGACTATGAGAAAATTTTTATGAATATTGTGATATGCAAAACATATATATATATTCTGTGAATATACATTATATGTGTATATATCAATAGCTGTGAATTAGATGATCCATTCAGCAAATCAATTTAAAATTACTTCCCAAAATTTACTAAAATGTTCATACCATTTGACCTGGTTATATTACTACTAGACCTATGCCTCCCAAAACTTAAAGAAAGGGGGAAAGATCTATATGTGCAAAAATATTTATATCACCTCTTTTTACAAAGTTGGACTATAAGGGAGGTCCTCTGTTTGCCTTAATCCACTGGAAAAGTAAATGGCAAACTACTCCAAAATCCACTCCATGGACAGTATGATCCACAGGGCCATGAAGAGTTAGACACAAGTGAACAACTGAATAATTATTAGTGAATAACCAAACAAATTATGATATATGAATATAAAAAAATATTTTGTGTTGAAGGAAATAACAAAATGGATAGTTTCTGAAGAAAGCCAGAAGACCTTCATGAACTAATGCAGAGAGAAGCAAGTAGAATTAGGAGAACAGTTTATACCAAAACAGCTTTATAAAGAAGAGAATTTGGAAAGACTTTGGAACTTTGATCAATGAAATGATAAGCCACAAAACCAAAAGAATGAAGATGAAATATACCATTCACCTATTGAAAGAGAAGTGATCAACTTAAAATGGGATGAACTTAAAATGCAGAAACATACGTTTTTGGACATGGCCAATGTAGGGATTCGTTTTGCTGGACTTTGAAGCTGTGTATTGAGGACTTTGCTTAAAAGATTTGGTTTTGCAGTTCCAATTGTTTGGTGAAGAGAGCCATATACACCCAGAGAGAGGGATGTGAAATGTGGACCACAACATAACATTTTCATGTTCTCTATTGAGGTTTGCTTGCATTGTATTTCCTTTATCGGATTATTCTTTCTTGTAGATATGATTTCTCCTGCACAAAAAATGATGCAATAACTATACATATATTCGATTTCTTAAGTATTCTAACATAATTATCATGTAGTGGATATTCTTCCATCTAGGGGAGGGGTGGGGAGTAGGGGGGAAAAATTTGTAACAGAAAGCTTTGTAAGGGTTAATGTTTAGGAATTACCCATACATATGTTTTGAAAATAAAAAGTATTAATAAATTTAAAAAATAAAATAAAATTCAAAAAAAAAAGATTTGGTTTTGTTTTTGTGGGGGGTGGAAGATGTAGAAAGGACAGATTATTTAAAATGTCCATATAAAATAAAAGAAATATAGGTGATATGAAAATAAAATATACCAATAAATTTATTTTTTAGAAAAAAAATAGAATGGATGGTCCACAATTAAATACAATAGGTCAGTGAGGATTTTAAAAAAGGCAGTTATATTTATCAGTAAGAAGGTCAGAGAAAACCTTAACATCAGCTCTTTATGGCAACATATTCCAGAAAGAAAGCAGATTGTACAGGATTGAGAAGTGAAAGAGTAATGAGGAAGCAGCATCACTGATAGACAACACTGCTTTTTCTAGGAGTTTGGTAATTAAAGGAGAGGAGTCTGACAAAATCCTACCTTGAAAGGTTGGCAGTGCCAAGGGAAAGTTTTTAGTTTTAGGGCAAGAACTTGAGCATGTTTCTAGGCTAGAGGGACAGAGTGATGAGACCGATACCTTGAAAAAACATAAAAAGAGGAGAATTGATTAGTGGAGCAAAGTTTTAAAAGAAATGGGATCTAGGGTTTAGATGAAGGACCTAATTTAGCAAGAATCAGTGATGTACCTCTGGAGGGGAAAAAAAAATGGATGATGACACAGATGAATTTAGAGAAGAGGAAAAGTCTTTAATGATAGAAAAGTAGAAGGTAGGGTCATTTACTTAGTGATTTGCACTGTGAAGTGTATAAATAAAGATTATGATATAATGTTTTATAGCTGTGTATCAAAGAGGTTCCAGTAACTATTTCAAAGTCAATTTTCGATTAAGTAGTAGAAACAGGATTCAGACGGAGGCCTTTTGACATTAAATCTAAAATTCTTTCTTTTCTATAAAGATACTTTACATGTGCAACCTACCAGAACAGATATGCTATTTTTTTTTTCTGTCTTCATAGCCCAACCTCTCAAATCAAATGAAATGGATTTTTAGAAAATGAAACAAACAGAAAAGCAACAATAAAGCTAATTCTAGTATTCATAGCAGAAAACCATTGAGTGCAATGCAAGGAAAAAAAGACCCTGCCAAGGGCACTTCACTTACCAAGAGGTTATTGAATATAAATAGCAAGTTAATTTTTTTTTTATCCTAAAACATTTTCCAGTGTACTTTGAAACTTTGAATAGCTGCAAATGTAAGTGTTTAACCAGGCACATGGGATCTTGTGAGAAATCCAAAGAGGGACCAAGATCAAAATATGGACACAAAATAAATTTTAAATTTTTCTATGAAGATTTGAGTGTTTAAAAGAGATTTCATTATTTTCTTAGGAAATAGATTCTATTTTAAGGAAGTGAAAAAGGACTAATAGGATGTGATACTTAAGGGAAGAAAAATTAATTATTTCACTGAAGTAAGCAGTTTAAACTGTTGATAAAGGTTAATTGTCTAATGGACACAAATTTTAATACTGACCAAGAAATAACAAGTTAAACATGTTTACTATCCCTCAAATCTCTCATCCTGATTTAAGAAAGCTGGAAAAATTGGTCCTTCAACCTCCTATAGATGAAGGACCCCAGGTTTTTAAAAAGTCTGATATCTTCTGTCAACAGAAGTAACTAATCTGAGTTTATCTAAATATTCATTTGCTTAAAAGCAAACCTGACTAGTCTGATAAAAAAAAAAAAGCAGTAAGCAGATAGTTAAAAAAAAATTAGAGAAAGGATATGGTCACTTCCGTGAGTTTTTATATATTCTGTTTTTCTTATTCTTCTCTTGTTCTATTAGCCTATTCTAATCTCATAAATATTTCTATTCTGCTACCACAAAGGGAAATGGGGAGGCATCTTATTGCTTGGGTAAGACCACATCTTGAAAGTTAACATGATTTAAGGCTTAACTTTCCCTAAAAGGTAACAATTGAGATCCTTGAATTTTTCAGAGAATAAAAACATGAATGAGGAGCATTGTAATATTGTAGAAAATCAATTGAACTTGCCATCAGAAGATCAGCATTTGAGTGAGTGCTAGCTCTGATATTTGTTGGGTGTATGATTTTGGTCAAGTTAACTTTATTCTACTTTGGTTTCCTCATCTTGGGCCCTAAATTTTGGCAGAGTAGAATTCGAAAGATTCAGGGTAAAATGTAAACTCCTTGTGAATAGTGATTGTTTTATTCACTGTATTTGACTCCCCAGCACAGTTCTTGGCACATAGTAGGTATTTAATAAATACTTGTTAATTAATTGCTTAATTGGTAGAACTAAAACTCTATAAGGGCAAGTCATCCCAAAAAGAATGACATTTAAAATAGAATGCTAATGACAAAGAGAAACAATTCAAATGAGGAAAAACAGAAAAAGACCAGTACAAATATACTAAAACTCACTAGTCAACTTATATTCTAAAAAGATATGCATAGGGAACAGATAAACAAATTATAATACATGAATGTAATGGTGAATATGATAAAATACTACAGCATTCTAAGACACTATGAATAGAGAAACGATTAGGGAACATATAAGAAATTATGAAAAGTAAGTAGAAACAGAAAAACAATATTTATAATGACTACAACAATGTATATGAATAGGACAATAGCCAAAAAAATTTGACGCTATGAAATATGTCTAAGCTTGGCCCTCAAGAAGGGATATAAGAATAAGACTCTCTTCTTTGACAAGGTTGGGGAACATGGGTATGGAACATTGCATATAATGTTAAACTTTCTTGATGTGTTGATTTTTAAAAAGTGTTTTCTCCTCTACTTTTATGTTTTATTCATTTTATAAAGGATGGCTCTCTGGGGCAGGAAGGGGATAAGGATATGTGGGGAAATGAAAGCAATGTAAAAACAAATTAAAAATTACCAGTTAATACAATTAAAAACAATTTAAAAATTCAAATTTTAATTACCAGTTAATTCAATTAAAAAAATTAAAAATTCAAATTTTAAAATCCACCTCATAGAATTTCTTTGAGAAAAGTTATTTATAAATCTAAAAGTATTATATAAATATGAAATTATTAAAAGGGCAAAATATAGGTTTTATAAGAGAAGGAAAAGGAGAGGAAGTACATAAAGGATGGTTATCTGAGAAGGGAAGGGGGAGATATAAATTGGGAAATGTATGTAATGACAAAACAAAAGTTATAGATACATTTTTAAGGGATATATAAACAGAAGATGTAAGCAATGAACATGTAACAAAGGATTAATTCAAAAGCTTAATATAGTACCATAAGAATAGAATGAGAATTGTTTAAAGCTTGAAATGAGCTGAGGTTCAAAAGGAAAGCCAAATATGATAAAATGGATTATTTTTAAAGCTATATTAGGGAAAAGAGAAAGACAAAAAAAAAAAGGGTTAGGATCTGGTGCCAATGACAAATGGAACTGAAGATAGAAAGAAAGCAGAGCTACCCAATTCCTATTTTGCTTTTTTTTTTTTTTCCCCCTCAAAAAGAGTGGCTATTAGCTTGGAAAAGACAGATTAAAAGTGGCTAATACAGAGTTAATGCCCAAGAAAAGTCAGGCAATAGTAATGGAACACTGTTTTTGATGAATTAAAGTTATTGAAAAAACTGAGGGAAGTTACTGTTGAGCTAGTCAGTGGTATTTGAAAGATCAAGAGAGGTGCTACAGACCCTGAGAAGGGCAAATGTTGGCCTAATTTTTTTAAAAAGGAGATTAAAGTCTGCAGATTGTAGACCAGTGAGTTTAACTTAAATTTCTGATATTTTGGTACATGGGATACTGCCTCTGAAAACTTTGAAATGTTTTCTCCAAAATCTAGGGTACATGATAGGGAAACCAAAGCTCTAGAGGCCTAAATTATTTACTCAGGGTCACACAGTTAATGTGTCAAAGCTGGAACTCTTGTTCAGATCTTCTGACTCGAAAAATCAATGTGTATTATTGAAGAACAGGTCATGTGAAACTATTTTTATTTCCTTTTATGATAAGAGAACTAAACTAATAGATCAGAACACGCTGTAGATAGAGATTATTGGATCTTAGCAAAGAATTTGATGAATTCCCTCTTGCTATTCTTGCTGAAAACATAAAGAATCATGGGCTAGACAAATGAAAAGAATTAGAACTTGTGAATGGTTGGATTCAAAGAATAGTCACTGGTGGGACAGTGTTCATTTGAAAGGAGCTCTCCAATGAAATGCCACAAAGAGCATCCTTGTCAAATTTCCAAATGATACATAAATAGGAAAGATGGTTAACACATTGGATGAAAAAGTCAGGATCTAAAAAAGAATAGCTTGGAACAGAAGCTACATCTAACATGTAAATTTTAATAAGAATAAATATAAATAAAGTTTTATATTTGGTCTCAAATACAGACTTCGAGTGTACACAATGTAAGAATTATGTTTAGATGAGATATGAGTCATAGTTTGTCTAAGGAAGTTGTGGGGGGCTTTGAAGAACTATAAACTTTGAGTGAGTCAACAACAAACTCATTAAGAATGAGTGCAATATGGTGTCCAAGTTAATCTGATCATGGAATAAAATAAGAGAATCAATCAATAGACATTTATAAAGCATCTACTAAGCACCAAGGACTGTACTAAGCCCTGGGGATACAAAAAGAGGCAAAAGGCAGTCCTTGCCTTTAGGAGCTTACATCTAACAGAAACACAGCTTCTAAGAATAAAAGAGATGCAGTCCTAGTCCTCCCTTATTTGGTGTCCCAGTGGAACATAGAAGTCTGGAATATGATGTTCAGTTTCATCATGTTTCCTATTTTAGGAAGGACTGGAAAATATGCAAAGGAGGACAAATAGAATGGTGAAGGAATTAGAGTCCATGCCATGTAGGGATCAGCTGAACAAATTAAGTTACTTATTATGGAGAAGAAGGGTTTTTAGGACAGGGGAGACAACAGTTCAATCTTCAACATCTGAAGGATTGTGTTTTAGAAGAGGAATTATAGTTATTCTATTGGGCACCAAAAAGAGAACTAGGAACAAGGGTGGAAGAGGCAAAAGAGCAAATTTAAGTATAATGTAAGGAAAAACTTCTAACAAATAAAACTGAAAAAGTAGAACTGGCTTGCTTAAGAAGAAATGGGCTCCTTTTCATAGGAGATCTTAAAGCAAAGGCTGTTTGACAACCTGTTGCTTCTGTTGCAGTGGAGATACTTTTCAAGATATAGATTGAACTAGAAAGCCACAGTAGTACCTTTCAGATCTAAAATTCTGCATTTCATCTATGAAATAGTGATAATAGTACCAATAGAAGAGATAAATAATCTGAGTTTTACTCAGAAATTACTTTGAATTTATTTTGTATTTTCTTATCTGTGTAAATATTGTTTGCTTCTAGTAGAATGTAAGCTCTTTGAAGGCAATGACTGTTTGATTTTTGTCTTTGTATCTTTATTACCCAATACAGTGCCTAAAATTAGGAGACAGACAATAAATACTTGTCAAATTATTGATTTAAAGTTGAATTAAATCCTTATCTACCTAAAGCAAGCTTAAATATCCTATTACAAAGGATTGTTATGAGTAAACCTTAATGATATCATATACATGTAATATGGTTGACTCTAATCCTACTTGCTCCAGGCCCTAGCCTGTTACATTTTACCCCTTTTTCTTTGGGGACCAAGTAAAACAGGATTTCCCTGCATATACTTAAAGACAGCTATTATATTCCCTCAAGTCTCCTCTTCAATAGGCAAAATATCCTGATTGTTCAACTGATCCTCATATGTCATGAGATCAGGTCCTTTTACCATCCCAGTTGCCCTTCTCTGGACTTGCTTTAGTTTGTCAGTGCCCTTCCTGTTATAACCATAATGCCTTTTCTCCTCTCCAGACCTCTGAGGAGAATGAGTCTTTTTGCTCTGCTCTTCACTCAAGCCAAGTCACTGACTGTATTCTCATTTTCAAGAACCCTATGACTAGTGCCCCAAACTCAAATTAGATTTTACACAGATACTTACTCTAAAGATATATTGACAAGCATATAGATATTATTTGGGGCATAGTCACTCTTACTTAATTTTTTTTTTTGGGGGGGGGAACTATTGGATATCAAGTTCACCTGGCAATGGTCTCATCAAGCTCACAACTTTTATAGCAAGTGTTTCTGATAAAGACCTTACTTCTCAAATATATAAAGAACTAAGTCACTTTATAGGAATATAAGTCATTTCCCAATTAATAAATGGTGAGAGGGTATAAACAGGCAGTTTTCAGAAGAAATTAAATGCATATGAGAAAATGCTTTAAATCACTGTTGATTAGAGCAGGGGTGGGTATAAAGCCCACAAAATCATTTACTAAAGTAACTGCAGGCAATGATGAGCTGAAAGTGGAAAGTACAGCAACTCTCACTGTGTGAGTTTTATAAATTGTCAATTTTGTATGGCTAGTGAATAATATCCAAATGGCCCTTGCAGAAAAAAAAAAAAGATTCTTCACCTCTGGTTTAGAGAAATTCACATTAAAACAACTCTGAGGCACCACCTCACACCTATCCCATTGGCTAATGTGACAGAAAAAGGAAATGATAAATGTTGGAGAAGGTGTGGGGAAATTAGGACACCAATGCATTGTTAGTAGAGTTGTGAACTGACCTAATCATTCTGGAGACCAGTTAGGAACTCCCCAAAAAACAATCAAACAGTGCATACTCTGATCCAGCAATACCACTACTAGATCTAGATCCCAAACAGATTATAAAAAATGGAAAAGGACACACAAAAAAATTTATAGCAGCTTTCTTTGTGGTGGCAAAGAATTGGAAATTGAGGGAATACCCCCCATCAATTGGGGAATAACTGGACAAGTTAGGTATATAAATGTAATGGAATACTATTTTGCAATAATAAAGGATGAGCAGGCTGCTTTCAGAACAACCTAGAAAGACTTAAATGTATTGATACTTAGTGAAGTGAGCAGAACCAGAGCATTTTACACACTACAATGGAGCACTGGGTGATGATCAATTATGATTGACTTCTCAGCAATATAGTGATCCAAGACAAAGGATTCATGATGGCAAATTTACTATGGAGTCTGAATGTAGAGGAAAGCATATTATTTTTACTTGTTTTTTTCTTTTGTTCTGTTTCTTTTTTCACATGATTAATATGGAAATATTATTACATAATTACATATGTGCAACCTATATCAAATTGTTTGGGGGGAAGGGAGAGAAAAAAACTTGGAATTCAAAATTGTTTTTAAAAAAATCAATGTTGAAAACTCTTTGCATGCAATTGAAAAGATAAAATACTATTTACAAAAATAAGTGAATGATTATATCTCATTTTACATTTTCTAAAAATTTGTTCTCATCTTCATTGCTTTTAAAAAAAGTAGTTTTATAAAATAATACTTTTCAAAATCTGCGGCTCTCTTCTTCTGTAGCATTTTGAAATTAATTTATACCCTAAAGTAGACAGTTGTCATTGCTTTACAAAGTGAAAAAGCATTTGATGACTAAGCCAATTTCTAAGTGTTTTGGGCCTCCTTCTTGTGGTGGATGCTTAATGTCAGCTAATTTTTTTTTTACAGGAAACAGTGGTATTAATGTCAACATCTTTGCCTTTTTCCATGTGGTTTTTTCTTTTTTCATTGATAGCTTGTTTGAATAGATCAGATTGGAGCTATTGCAATTCCATGTGATATTCTCTTCCCCATCTTCATTCTTCTTTCTAATTGGGTGTTGATTCTGACCTTTGCTTTTAACTAAAAGGGCAACTAATTTTGAGTTTTTTGTCTGTTGAAATAAAGTCAGTTTTTTTGGTTATATTATTCAGTATTCATTCCATTTCACACCTTATAACTCTCTACTTGAAGAAAGAAATTATGATATATAGATTGAGGTAGAATCTCGATTAGCCTTTGGCCTCTTTTACTTATTCTTGAATCATATTTTCCAACATGCTACATATCAGAAGTATATGCTAACTTGCTTTGTAGAATTTTGTAAAGTTCATCATAGCATTTCCCTACCTTTTCACGCTCTGCAACAAACATTAGTGCCCAGCTATAATTATTTTCATGATAGCCATTCATCACGAGTCTTTTAAGACACAAGCTTCTCAAGAAATGATGCATCATTTTGCCATTTCACAATGACCAACTTCCTTTAGTCTTCTGCTTTCATTTGTCGTAAGAATGATCTCTTTTCCATAAGTTTGTCACTATCAGTTTCCAAGTAGAAAGGGGCCACACAGGTCTGAGAGTTATTTTTTATTTTTCTTTGTATCATAGGTTTCCATGGTCAAAAATATTTCTTCATGTTGAGTCCAAACTATTCTTTGGATTGTAGACTCAGTCTGTTGCAAGGACCATACTTAAAACCTTTCAAACATGATAGAACTTACATGTTATTATACTTAACTAGAATAACCTCTGAGAATCTGAGATCTCCTTAGTGTCAAAGTAGGATTTTGTGGATGTCAGTTTTGACAACAGAATGTGTTAGAAAGATAGAAAATAGAGTTGGGAAGACCTGTAAAGAAACTATAGCAATATCAGAAGTACTTATATCTAGCTTAGCTTATATCAATACATTGGTTCTATTTGAATGGTTAAAGTATCCCATTACAGAACAAAGAAAGAGAGGAAGGGGGGGGAAGAAAGGAAGGAAAGAGGGCAAGAAAAAAAAACAAAAGGAAGGAAAGGAAGAAGAAAGGAAAAAGGAGATAGAAATAAAGAGAGAAGGAGGAAGAATGGGAGAGGGAGGGAGATAGAAGAAGAAAGAAACAAAGATTTAAAAATTGAAACAGGAAAAGAGAAAAATAAAGAAGGAAATAGGAAAATGCTTAGTGAGGCACAAAGGAAAAGAATTGCATGAAATGCAGAATGGAAAAAGTGAAGGTAATTGAAGAAAAAATACTTCTTAGGGGAGATTAAATAGATTGTGGAATATGGTCACTAGCCTCTCCATTCTCTAACCCCTCCCAAAGGAAAAAAAAATCTGATAAAGAACTATCCTCTGGGAAATTTTCTGAGCACAGAAAACACTCTTCAGAGAACAACTAACTATTTTTTGAGCCTGAGGGCAAAGGAATAGATGACTAATAGGTGTTTTCCATCTGATGCATATGATATTTAATGAAGATTTTTCCATTTAAAATGGGGAGGGGGAACTAATTGAGGAACCTTGGAGATAAGGAAGAATTGTATCTTTTAAACTATATTTTATGACTAAATGCAAAATGTGATTTTTCCTAAGAAGAGTGCTTACTTGGAATTCCAGTGGGAATGGCATTGTTAATTTGTTATTTCTTTGGGCACTCTCTCTTCTCTCTCTCTCTCTCTCTCTCTCTCTCTCTGTCTGTCTCTCTCTCTCTTTCTCTCTCTCTCTGTCTCTCTCTCTCTCCCCCTTTCCCTCTCTCCCCTTTCCCTTCCTTTCCATCTTTCTTTTTTTTAAAGTAGCATTTACTCTATTTACTTTTTTGATATCACACTTGGCTCCCTTTAAAACCCCAAACTTTAACTACTTCCCCAAATCCAGTGAACACTTAAAAGAGGGGAACTCTACCAAAGATGGTGTTTTAAATCTCTCTAACAGAGAATACTGCTTCTTCACAAGATGGCATGGAATTTTAGGCTGAACAAGAGGGAAGACTTAGAAACTAGATAGTTTCTCAGCTTCTCAATAACCAGTGTAGTCATTTGATTTAGAAAAAAACATTTATATCATATCTTGTCTACCAGTATTGAACTTTAAGTGCAGCAACACAATATAAACTTTTTTGTTCTTTATATACCATTTGGTTTATGTGCTACCTTCTCAATATTATCTTTAGAGTTTATTTTATAGTCATTTACAGTTTCTCATAATCACTGAAAAATGTTGCCTTTAAACAGGTAGCTGTAGGTGAAACTTGGGCCTGGACAGACTTACGTGAACTGATGCTAAGTAAAATAAACAGAACAAGGAGATCATTGTACATAGCAACAACACATTTATACAATGATCAATTCTGATGGACGTGTCTTCAACAACGAGATGATTCAGACCAATTCCACTGATCTTGGGATGAAGAGTGTCATCTATATCCAGCGAGGGGACTGTGGGAACTGAGTGATTTCACTCTATTTGTTGTTGTTTGCTTGCATTTTATTTTCTTTCATTTTTTTTCCTTTTTGATTTGATTTATCTTCTGCAACAAGATCACTGTATAAATATGTATGCATATTACCCTTTGACCCAGAAGTGTTTCTATTGGGCTTATATCCCAGAGAAATCATAAGGGAAGGAAAGGGCCCCACATGTACAAGAATGTTTGTGGCAGCTCTTTTTGTAATGGCTAGAAACTGGAAACTGAGTGGATGCCCATCAATTGGAGAATGGCTGAGTAAATTATGGTATATGAATGTTATGGAATATTATTGCTCTGTAAGAAACGACCAGCAGGATGATTTCAGAGAGGCCTGGAGAGACTTGCATGAACTGATGCTGAGTGAAACGAGCAGAACCAGGAGATCATTGTACACGGCAACAACAGTACTATATGAGGATCAGTTCTAAGGGACGTGACTCTCTTCAACAATGAAATGCTTCAAACCAATTCCAATTGTTCAGTGAAGAAGGGCATATACACCCAGAGAGAGATATGTGAAATGTGGACCACAACATAACATTTTCATGTTCTCTATTGAGGTTTGCTTGCATTGTATTTCCTTTATCGGATTATTCTTTCTTATAGATACGATTTCTCCTGAACAAAAAAAATGATGTGTGGCAATAACTATACATATATTCGATTTAAGTATTCTAACATAATTATCATGTAGTGGATATCCTGCTATCTAGGGGAGGGGTGGGGAGTAGGGGGGAAAATTTGTAACAGAAAGCTTTGTAAGGGTTAATGTTGGGGCAGCTAGGTGGCGCAGTGGATAGAGCACCACCCCTGAAGTCAGGAGAACCTGAGTTCAAATCTGATCTCAGACACTTAACATTTCCCTAGCTGTGTGACCCTGGGCAAGTCATTTAACCCCAATTGCCTCAGCAAAAAAAGCAAAAAAAAAAAAAAATTGTGTATGCAAATTAAGACAACTCTGAGGTACCACTACACACCTGTCAGATTGGCTAAAATGACAGGAAAAGATAACGATGAATGTTGGAGGGGATGTGGGAAAACTGGGACACTAATACATTGTTGGTGGAACTGTGAACGGATCCAACCATTCTGGAGAGCAATTTGGAGCTATGCTCAAAAAGTTGTCAAACTGTGCATACCCTTTGACCCAGCAGTGTTTCTACTGGGCCTATATCCCAAAGAGATCTTAGAGGAGGGAAAGGGACCCACCTGTGCAAGAATGTTTGTGGCAGCCCTTTTTGTAGTGGCTAGAAACTGGAAACTGAAGGGATGCCCATCAATTGGAGAGTGGCTGAATAAATTATGGTATATGAATGTTATGGAATATTATTGCTCTGTAAGAAACGACCAGCAAGACGATTTCAGAGAGGCCTGGAGGGACTTGCATGAACTGATGCTGAGTGAAACGAGCAGAACCAGGAGATCATCATACACAGCAACAACAGTATTTTTTTTTATTTATTTATTTTTATTTTATTTTATTTGCATAACATATGTGTGGGTACTTCTTCAACAATAACCCTTACATAGCTTTCCGTTACAAATTTTTCCCCCCAACTCCCCACCCCTCCCCTAGATGGCAGGATATCCACTACATGTTAATTATGTTAAAATATTGGCAAATCGAATATATGTATACATATTTCCAAACTTATCATTGTTGTGCAAGAAAAATCTTATCTACACAAATAATATATCAGATAAAGGAAACACAATGTAAGCAAACATCAATCAAGAGTATGAGAATGTTATGTTGTGGTCCACATTTCACATCCCTCTCTCTGGGTGTATATGGCTTTCTTCAGTGAACAATTGGAGGTGGTTTGAAACATTTCATTGTTGAAGAGAGCCATGTCCATCAGAATTAGTTGTCATATAGTACAGCAACATCAGTATTACATGATGATCAATTCTGATGGACATGGCTCTCTGCAACAAAGAATTGTCTCAAACCAGTTCCAATTGTTCACTGAAGAAAACCATATACACCCAGAGAGAGGGATATGAAATATGGACTACAAGGTAACATTTTCATGATCTCTATTGACATTTGCTTGCATTGTGTTGCCTTTCTCTGATTCTTTTTTTTTTCTTGTAGATAGGATTTTTCTTGCATAACTTCTCAAGCAATTCAACATTATTAACATGTAGTGGACTTCCTGCCATCTAGGGGAGGGGAGGGGACTGGGGGTAAAATTTGTAATGGAAAGCTTTGTAAAGATCAATGTTGGGAAACTACCCATATACATGTTATACAAATAAAAAGCTTTAATAAAAAAAAAAGGGTTAATGTTTAGGAATTACCCATACATATGTTTTGCAAATAAAAAGTATTAATAATAAATAAATAAATATGTATGCATATATTGGATTTAACATATATTTCTACCATGTTTAACACATATTAGACTACTTGCTATCTAGGGGAGAGGGTGAGGGAAGGGAGGGAAATTGGAACACAAGGTTTTGCAAGGGTTAATGTTGAAAAATTATCCATGTATATGTTTTAAAAATAAAAAACTTTAATAAAAAAAATCCAAAAAAAGAAAATAATACTCAAACAGCTGTTGTAAGACTTTAGAGGCTTCAGAAATGAAAGATATCCAAAAACTAATTTTAAAGTTACAGCATCTAGGAGAAAGGCCTTTGTTTTTTTCTTAAGCCAACAAGATTTGGGGACTATTAAGTGAATACTTTAGCAGTGTTAGAAACTGTACATGTGGATACTATCTTCATCAATACAGGTCACAGATCATCGATATTATCAATAAATAATAGACCTGAAACCTACAGAAATTGAGACAGTGTCACATAGTTAATAAGCATCAGTGGACTTCTAGGCTCTAACTAAGCCTAGAGCTCTATCTACTATACTAGAGGGATCAAACGCTTAGCCTGAAGAGAAATACTTAACAAAATAAAGATATTTTACAACAGAGATGATGTTGATATGTGAGTTTTTATTTCTATTTGAGTTTGACACCACTGTACTACACCATCCTGTGATTCTTCTGAAACTCAGTTAAATGCTGAATTTTTATAAAATTCAATTTATTCAAAACCTTTCAATTGACCATAGGTTAGTTACTCAATTGCTGATGGAGAAATTGTAAAAGTCATGGGTAACTGTAAAAGTCACAGACCAGTGGGTAGTAAAACAATTCAATTCATGCTGAATCAGTTTTCATGGGAAATTGAGTCATATCAAAAAACAATCCATCCAGAGGAAAGCAGAAAGCAAGAATAGAGTTTCTAAGAAGAAAAACCCAGGGAACAAAATGAGGAAACTAGAATTAGAGAAATTAACTCTTCAGGAACCAGGAAGCATTAAAGACTGAAAGGCTAAATATGCAGTAAGTATTCTTTCTATCCTTGTCTAACAGTCTTTGTTAATTTTCTATAACTTAGCTAGTGATGGAGCCTGGATGTGGGCAAATTAGCAGCAAAACGAGAAAGGTAGTCCCTACCAACTGCCTCCTTTGTCCCTTTAGATCACAGTCATAGCTAGCAATTTTAGTACCCCAAGCAAGCTTCAAATCAAGTTTTAAAGACAAATCCAGTGGAGACAGAGAGGAGAGACTCTAGGACACTGTCTTAAAGAAGGGAAACAGAGACCCCAGGACACCAGTCCCAATGTGGCCGTCAGAACTGAGGGAAGCATGCTATTAGGTAGGTTTCTGCTCTAATTATTTTTGCTAATTATATTCAATAAAAAGCTGCTTGAGAGAAGCGATGATTTCATGTTTGTCTTTGTTTCTCCAGTGCATGGACACACCTTTGGTGCTTAATAAATGCTTGTTATTGATTGTAGGAAGTGTAAAACTTGGAGTTCTTTAGCCTATTGAAGGAGTATAAGTGCTATTGGCATCTAAATTTTGGTGGCCTGGGGAAAAGCCTATGGATGTAACTACTAAGAATCCCTTCATTAAAAGAGATCTTCTCTGGAGGAAAATCTCTTTACTATTTCTCCAGAGGAAAAAAATGCTGTTTCTGCAATTCTTGCTAAGTTACTCAGAGCTTGAATTGATCCTTGACTGCCACTTTCTCTTTATAAACCACCCTGGAGTGGATTGTCCTGGAAGGCTCTTTTGTATCTGTTCCAGACTTCTTTGGATTCCACACAAAAAGTTACTGACTTGTAGCTTTCAGATGAGCCAGAAAAGACAAATTCTTCCCAAATGAACAAACAAGAACCCATGTTCTTGGAGGCAGCTGTAAATCTGGCCATGTGAACCTGAGTCAGTAATTTCTCCCTAGGTAAAATAAGATAATGAGATCTCAGTGGAGACAGTCCTGGGCTTATACATAAGAAGGCCTGAGTTCAAATCTGCCCCTACCCATTTACTAACTGTATGACCCTGGGGAAGTTATTCTATTTGCTTCAGTTTCCTTAATTGTAAAATGAGGATAATAATAGTACCTACCTCTCAGTGTTGTTGTGAGGATCAATTGAGATATAACATTTATCAAGTTTTTGGTCCAATGTGTGGAACATAGTAAACCCTTAATAAATATTTGTTTCCTCCTTTCAGTCTGCTTCTAATCAGGGACATTAGGAAGACAAAGCAAATACTACATGGGAAATTCACTGGGTTTACTGGAGGAAAGATGCTTTAGAAGTGCAATTCACATTTGAGTTTTTTGGTTATTCTTGTGTGTTTGTTTTTTCTGTATGCAAGTGCTATTTTGATGGTGACTTGGAGATGCCTCTGGATTCCTAAAGGCTATTTCAGTAAAATACAAATCATGGCAGAGCTTATCAAAATGGGAAGGCTTTGTACATGATCTCAGCAATGGACTCTGTGTTTGTTGCTAGGTTTGGACAGACTTAGCACCAGGTAAGTTGTAGTTTGTTATATTTTTTTTGCCATAGCAACTAGATCATCTACTCAGGCAGAGGGTGGGTGATCACAGAGGAAATAATCACATGAAAAAATCATAAATTATTTAAGTACTAAAGATGATTAGTCCTTAATGATGATCCTATATATTCATAGGTTCATCATGGGATTCAAGTTGGCCTGTCAATTAATCTACCTTCCTTCTAATGCAGGATTTTTTTTTTAATATAGGATCATAAATTGATAATTGGAAAGAATTGTAGAGGATTTTAGATAAGGGTGACAGCTTAGGTAGCCCAGTGGAAAGAATGCTGGACCTAGAGTGAGGAAGACTCTTCTTGAGTCCAAATCCAGCCTCAGACACTTACTACTTGTGTAATCCTGGACAAGTCATTTAATCCTATTTACCTCAGTTTTCTCACCTGTAAAATGAGCCAGAGAAGAAAATGGTAAACCATTATCTTTATCTTCAGTACCTTTGTCAAGAAAACCCCAAATAGGGTCATGAAGAACTAAACATTTTTTTGCCAACTTTTCTAATTTAGGTTTTAAAAAGAATTCAATATCCTTTAGTTCAATCCCATACCAAGTACTATCAGTATTCCTTGACATGAAATGTATATAATGACATCCTACTGTTTGTTAATTTTCTTAAGAGAAAGCTCTCAATACATTTGTCACAGTATTGCACTGGAAAGGATGGGTTCTGAGTAACAGGAATTAGGTTCAAATCCTGCTTCTACCACTTAATATGTGTATGAATCTAGATAAGTCATTTAATCTCTCTCACTCTCATTTTCCTCATCTAAAAATTCAGAGATGATTGACCTGGATGGTGTTTGAAGTTTTCAACTTAACATAAATAATCTGACCTTGGCTTTGAGCCTTATTGCTTGAAGTATGCAAAGTTACTTAGTATATTGTTGTAATTGGTCTATGTAATATAATCTAATAAGTTTGTTCCATTGCTAAATTTACAATCTATGAACAAGAACCTTTGATGTTGTTGTCAACTCCAAAGAATCCTTTCCAATTCTGTTTTATCTCCTGTGATTCCTAGAGTCTAGCCTGGCCAATTAACAGATGTTCCTGGTCAGCATGTTTAGTCCCCTTTCTTTGATAGGCTGAATTCCAATAAAATAGTTTGACTTGATCATTTTCCAAATATATTTTCCCTTTCTCTCTTCTCTGGTTCCTATATCATTACTTATTTATAGGACTGGCAATTTGAGAGGACTTGTCTGTCTCCAGACCACAGAAAAAGTCAGATGAGGCTTTAGATGATATTTGCAATGCTCTGTACATATCACATTTACTTAAAAATTCATAATGGCAGGGACACTATTATCCTTGTATCTTCCTCACCTCATTTTCACCCAGCATTATGTTTTGCTTTTAGGTATTTATTAAATGACTTTTGAATAATAATGGCTGACATTTATAGATGTAATTCCCTTCTCTGAAGCTTCCCCTTCATACTCCAATCCTTCCAACCATTGTAATTTCCTAAATATGTGAAATAGGGAAAATGGTATTGGATTAAAGGGAAAGGAACTATTGTGATATATCTGAGGATAAGAGAGGTGAATGTATTCAAGTTCTGACAGACAGGGACCCTGAAGCATATTAAAGCTGTTTTCTCATTGTAGTATCTAGCCTTTAATTCTTTTTCCTCTGCTTCACCAATAATGAGTTAGCACATCTAAGAAAGGTTGGAGATCCTTTACAGGGCTAGCACAGCCCAGACCTAGAAAGGTGTCCAACTTCTCTTGAATCCATTGACCCCTAATTTATTCCTTATACTTTGAAATCCAAGTATAAAGTTCCTATAGAATTTCACCATGCTGGATGTATGAATCAAATATTAAATTTCAAACATTTATGCTGTTTGCCTACTCAGATGGGAAATGAATTGTGTACTCTTTTATCTGGTTCTTCCCTGGTCTAGCCCAGAGGGTTTATAGTCACTCAGTAGAACAAGAATTCTTTTTTTTTTCCTTTTTTCCTTTTTTAAAATTTTTTATTAAAGCTTTTTATTTGTAAAACATATGTATGGGTAATTTTTTAACATTGACCCTTACAAAGCTTTCCATTACAAATTTTCCCCCCTAGTCCCCATCCCTTCCCTAGATGGCAGAAAATCTACTACATGTTAATTATGTTAAAATACTTGACAAATCGAATATGTGTATGCATATTTTTACAGTTATCTTGCTGTGCAAGAAAAATTGGATCTACAAGAAGAAAAAAAAATTTGAGAAGAGAAACATAATGCAAGCAAACATCAATAGAGAGCATGAAAATGTTATGTTGTGGTCCACATTCAGATCCATGTCAATCAGAATTGTAGATCAAGAATTCTTAACCTTTTTGTGTATTATAGAACATTTTGGCATTTTGGTAGACTACAGATGCTTCCTCAGAATATTGCTTAAGAGAATAAAACAAAATACATAGGTTAAATACATAGGATTTTTCTTTTAAATTGAAATAAATAAATAAATATCTATATATTGATCCAAGATCATGGACACCCTGAAATTTATTCATGACCCTTTGGGATCATGGAAGCCAGATTAATAACTTCTGCAATAGATTTTTTTTACTATTATTGATTTCTTGCTAATTTGCAAAAAGATGCATACAATATGCAAGCATTCCTATCTATTTTGTGAAGAGTTAACTGTTATTATCCAGTGATCACCTAACTAGGGATAAGAGAAACAAAATATGATTTTAAAAGGCAGATTTTGTCTAGGTGAAGACTTAAAGATAATTTCTGGTTTGGTAAATCCAAAAATTTGTATACCACTTTGCAAAGAGTCAATATTAATTCTTAGAAAAGGAAGGAATTAAAAGATATAAGGTCACTAATTCTCTGACAACTATAGAAGGACTCCCCAGTACCCAGATTCTCAGAACTGAACAAGATCAGATGAATGTATATCCGCCTTAAATGAGGGATCCATTTAACTTTTCATAAACATACTATAACATTACTATTTCAGCTATTATTATTATTATTCCCTTTTAGAAAGAGAAAACAGACTCAGAGAGATTAAGTGACTCATAGAAATTTAATATCTAGAGTTAGAAGGCATCTCCTTTTTATAGTTAGGGAAACTGAGGTTTATAGGGGTTAAGTGACTTGTTCAATGTCACACAGATAGTAACTGAGCCATGAGTTGAGACGAAGTTTCTCCTGACTCCAAGTTCAACATTCTTTCCATTAAGCCACCATTTTTCAATTTTTGAAGAAAGTACTCACTTGCTAAAGATCATTTACTCAAACTGATAAGGGTTCATTATTCCCTTACCTCTCCTCTATTTCAGCATGCTTTTTAGCAAGGATATTGGGAGAATAAAATAAATATCACGTATACTTTTCTGCAGAAAATTCAAAAAAGCAATGAGAAGCAAGCTGGATTCAGAACCATAGAGAAATCCCCCTTCCCACTGCTTCCTTGAAAAGAGAGCAGCTGAAAACACCGTTTGTGTTGTTCTTTTTTAATTAACAAAATATAAGACCTCTTTCAGGCTTTTCTTTTGTTTGTTTTGAGGTCTCAAATTTTAAGCTACAGCACTGGTGAACAGTATCATGAAACAACATGTTGATCTCTTTTGATGCCATCAGAGGCTTTGGCTCTGACCTCCAATATACAAGTTCAGCAGCTTATAGAAATCCACCAATATTTCAAGACTGCAATATTTCATTATGAAATGCTTGCCTGAGTCAGTGTTAATAGGTCCTATCAGATGCATTTTGAACCATTGATTTTAATCACTGTGAGATAATACTATGTAATTGTTGTAGTTTTATGGAATCAACCTTAAACAAATTATGAAATGGAGCCAGAGATCTGGCCACAAAACTAAGGTTAAGTATGGGAAATTTCCTGAAGGAAACTTTTCCTCCTGGTCAGGTTACAAAGCACCACTGTAAAAAATCTTTGTGCAATGACCATTCAAAAACTTCATCAATGATGTCATCCTGGTAGCTCATGCAGTCTGTTTTGAAGAGTCTGAGTTCAATTCAGATTGAATTCAATTCAAGAAAACATTTTATTTAGAGCCATAAAAGACAATCATTGCCAGATCATGTACTAGCATAGGAATGGAAAACCTAACATGTAAAAATATTTCATAGGACAAGGCATGTAATTCTTCCATGTCTTTTAAGTCCAATAAACTCAAATTTATCAAATATTTATTAAGAGCCTGCTACATACAAGACTTCAATGACATAAAAATAGATTGTTTCCAAGAACCATAAAGCCTAACAGAAAAAAAATGTGTATTTGTGCATAAACATAGTTCTTTGCCATTAGAATATGGCTATCCTTTTCTGAGTGGCTGGTGCCTATTGTGCATGATGGTTAAGTGGGTGCTTTGCTCTTCACCTTTTCCTTTTGGAGGTAGCTTCAAATGTATTTTGTATAATACTGCTCAATTGCTTCATATGACAGTAGAAAAGGGGAATAAATGTTTTTTGAACCCCAAAAATACTCTTTTGGAAATATTGACTGAATATGAGACAAACTGTCTAAATGCTGGTGAAGTAAGGTGATATATGGGATGAAGTTATCCTAAAACATTCAAGAATGGGAAATGAAGACTTGGTCAAACAAGTTGAAAAAAAAAGTCTTTTAATTCAGCCAAAGAAACCCTCTATGTGTAAGATGGAGTTGTGGTGTGTAGGTGTAAAAGGAAATAAAATTTGAAAGGGTGGGAGAATTTCTGAAAGAGTTATATAATACTGTCAACTGAGGTACTGGTGTAAACATGCCAGTAATTTGAGGTTAGAACCTAGAAGTAACTAACATCAACTGCAAGGAACATTTCTTAAGTATGAATGAACAAATACCTGTGATTGGTGAACACTGTTAGTGAGATTTGAAAGTGGAAATCTGGGGGTTAGGGGGAGAAGGAGATGTACCATATGATTGGAGAAGGGCAATTGTCCCAACTTTCAAAAATCTAAAGAGAAAGATATAGTAGTCAATGACTATAGTAATCTAGTGTTTGATAAACCCAAAGATTGCAGTTTCAGGGATAAGAACTGATTATTTGAAAAAAAAATGCTGGAAAAATTAGAAAACAGTATGGCAGAAACTAGGCATTGACCAACACCTAACAACCTATATTAAGATAAGCTCGAAATGGGTTCATGATTTAGACATAAAGGGTAATACTACAATCAAATCAGGAGAACAAGGGATAGTCTACCTCTCAGATCTATGATGAAGGATGGAATTTGCATCCAAAGAAGAATTAAAGAACATTATAAAATGCAAAATAGATAATTTTGATTATATGAAATTTAAAAAAAAATTTTGTACAAACAAAACTAATGCAGCCAATATTAGAAGGAAAGCAGAAAACTGGGGGAAATTTTATATCCAAGGTTTTTGATAAAAGCCTTATTTCTAAAATATGTAGAGAACTAATTTAATTTATAAGAATCAAATCAAAGGATATGAACAGACTATTTTCAGATGAAGAAATTAAAGCCATTTCTAGTCATGAAAAAATGCTCTAAATCACTATTAATTAGAAAAATATAAATTAAGATAACTCTGAGGTACCACTATACACCTTTCAAATTGGCTAAGATGACAATAAAAGATAATGATAAATGTTGGAAAGGATGTGGAAAAACTGGCTCACTAATGCATTGTTGGTGGAGTTATGAACTTATCCAACCATTCTGGAAAGCAATTTGGAACTATGCCCAAAGGGCTATCAAACTGATCTCATCCTTTGATCCAACAATGTCTCTACTGGGTCTGTATCCCCAAAAGATCATAAAAAATGGAAATGGACTCATGTGTGCAAAAATGTTCATAGCAGTCCTTTTTGTAGAGGCAAAAAACTAGAAAATGAGTAGATGCCCATCAGTTGAGGAATGACTGAATAAGTTATGGTTTATGAATATTATGGAATATTATTGTTCTATAAGAAATGATTAGCAAAATGATTTCAGAGAGACCTGGAGAGATTTATATGAACCGATGTTAAATGAACATTTTATGCAGCAACAAGATTATATGATGATCAACTGTGGTGGACATGCCTCTTTTCAACAATGAGATGACTCAGGCCAATTTCAATAAATTTGTGATGGAAGGTGCCATCTACATCCAGAAAAAGAACTATGAGGGCTGAATGTGGATCACAACACATTCTATCCACTGTCTCCCCCAACATGTGGGTATCTGTATGTATGTATATGTGTATATAGTTATACAACACACATATATATATATACATATATATAACTCACCTTTTTTGTTGTTTTTATTTGCCTTTTTGTTTTCTTTTTCATTTTTTCTTTTTGATCTGATTTTTCTTGTGCAGCATGATAAATGTGGAAATATCTATAAAAGAATTGCACATGTTTAACATATATTGGATTACTTGCTGCCTAGAAGAGAAGGGTAGGGGAAAGGGAAGGAGAAAAGTTTGGAACATAAAGATTTGTAAGGGTGAATATTGAAAATTATCTTTGTATGGCTGAATCTCCATCTTTGTATGTATGTTGAAAATAAAAGGCTATTATTTTTAAAAATGTAAAGAGAACAGTCTTCAAATTATTAAACATTGAGCTTAGTTTTAATTTCTGGTAAAATTCTAGAATGGATCATTAAAGAGGTAGTTGTTGAATATCTAGAAAAGGAAGCAGTGATTGCAAAGAAGATAAGGATATATATGTATATTTGTATTTGTATAAGCATGTATATGTTATACATACATATGTATGCATATAATTGACATGGTAGGAATTTATTTTGATTGACTATGCATATTTGAAATAAGGGTTTTGTTTTTCTTGTTTTCTCAATTAGGGGAGGGAAATGAGATAGGTGGAAGACACTGCACATCTGAAAAGAATTTACTTTAATTTGAAAAAGAACAGGTCATTCCAGACTAACCTTATTTCCTTTTTTGACAGCATTATTAAATTAGTAGATGAGAATAATGCTGTTTGCCTAGATTTTTGAAAAAAAAACTCTCTTATTTTTTGAATTGAGATAGATATGGATTAGATGGTAATAGGATTAGATCAATTCAGAAGTAGTTGGATTGTCAATTCCATTGTTAATGGTTCAATGCTTAGATGGTAGGAGGATTCTAGTGGAAAACCTCAGAGACTTGTGTTTGGGCTGGTGTTATTTAACATTTTTATCAATTACTTAAAGGCATATATGGAGATATATACACATGTGCATGTATATGGGTGTGTTGTATAATATATATATACATATGCACATATACATACATATGTATATATGCACACATATATTAGGGGATATAATGGATAGAATACCAGGCCTGGAATCAGGAATACTCATTTTTATCAGTTCAAATCCAGCCTAGACACTAGCAGTGTGACTGAATAAGTCACTTAACCCTATTTGTCTCAATTTCCTCATCTGTAGAATGAAATGGAAAAGATAATGGAAACCTACTACTGTATCTTAGCCAAGGAAACCCAAAGTTGGGTCACGAAGAATTAGACATGACTGAAAGATGACCGAACAACAAAAATATATGGCCTACTTATGAAATCCTTACATGGTAACAATAAGAGAAGAATAATTAACATTCTAATACAGCTAAAGTCCAAAGGAATCTTGACAGTTTAGAATCTAGAAATATGAAGTGAAAAAGGGATAAATGTAAAGAAAATATCAGTTTCTCAAGTACAAAATAGGGGAGATATGATCAGATGGGAATTGTTCTTAAAAAATATACTAGGCTACCTTAAGAGAGACACAGCATCCAGGAAGAGGTAAGTGACCACTTCATCACATTATGCTCTCATGTACCTCATTTCGGGTAATGCATTCCAGTTCTGAACAGTGAGCTGGAGATTATCCAGAAAAAGGCGATCAGGAGGGTAAAGGAAAGCTTTGAATCCATATAACATTAAAATTAGTTGTGAAAGAACTGGACATGTTTATTCTGGAAAAGAGATGATTCAGGGAAGACATGATAACTGTTTTTAAGTACTTGAAGTGCTTCTACATGGAAGAAGGAATTAGACTTCTATTTAGCCTTAAAGTTCAGAACCAGTAAAAATGGCTAATTTAGACTTGTTACAAAAAACTTTCTAATAATTGGAACTGTCTAAAAATCGAATGAGCTGCCTCTAGAAATAGTGAATTCCCCATTTTTGAGATCTTTAAAAGCCTTTGAGAGGCTGAATGATTGATTACTCATCAATATATTATGATATTATGTTGGCTGAGATTCTTTCTAACTTTTAAATTCTTTTATTTTTATTTTTGACTTCTTGAATATAATGAAGTTACTACAATGGAAAAGACTCCTGCAAGGGATACAGAACTGGGGCAACAGAGTAGTCAGTGCTTGCTGGGAATAGAATTACAGCAGTGAACAATCTTTGACCTTTTCTGCTACTGGCTAGAGCCCAACCCAAAGAAGTATTCTGAGTCATGAAGACTATGCAGGTTTCATGGAGGGAAGGAAGATAGCTCCACTGAAAAAGGAGAACCCAATTTTTTATGTCTATGGATCTGAATTCTTTTTTGTGTTTATTACTTTTTAAGTAAACCTTTTCTATTTTGAACCTTGTGAACCTACGTACAATGCTTTTAAGGGGAAGCTAATGGGAGCTAGAATGGAAAGGACCTTGAATGCCAAGATATTCTTTTTATGGTAACTGCAACAAGCTCTTAATACAGAAGCTACAGTTACCAGCTGGAGTGAGATAGTATGGTCAAGTATGTATCATGACTCCATCTCCTTCATATATACAGGGAATTACAGTATCAGCAATTACTCATTTACAGACAAGAAGGGCAATAATGTTACTGACAAACTGAATGAACCTTGTCCCTGGGGACAAGTGGGCAAAAGTTAATTTCTAGTTATAAAAGCAAGAGTCTCAACTTAGATTTAAGGTAGGTCATTGTATAGATAAAGAGAATTCTAGTCATGCTTATAACACCATAAAATTATTATTGAAAATTGAAAACATTAAAACTTAAAAATAAAAGCCCTTGGAATTAAAAAATAGGCAGTCCCATAGTATTATTATTATTATTTATTTTATTTTTTTGCTTTTTGCTGAGGCAATTGGGGTTAAGTGACTTGCCCAAGGTCACATAGCTAGGAAGTGTCTGAGACCAGATTTGAACTCAGGTCCTCCTGACTTCAGGGCTGGTGCATAGTATTATTTATAAATTATTTTTTTCCTTGGGGGTTTGAGTTAGCTGATAATTAAAATTCTTTTCAGCTCTGATCATAGGACCATAAATTTCAAGTGAGAGGGGACTCAGAAATCACCTAGTCCAATGTCTTCATTTTACAGTTGAGGAAATTAAGACCAAGGAAAATTGAGTGACTTGGCTAAGACTTAAGGAAGACAAGAAAATGGATACTGAACCAGAAATTTGCCCTGACCCCTGCTGCTATGAATCAGAAGCTTTCATTCTTCTGTGGCAAGAAGCAACGGTTTCAGCTATTCTCTTAGCTGTGGTTCTCCTCAAGAAATAAGTTACTGGACTTCCGTGCTTTGCAGATCCAGTAAGGGAATGCAATGTATTTCAGACTTGAAGGCTCCTGGATTTGATTGCTGGGAAAGGTGCCAACTCACCCTTACCCTCTCCTAGAATTCAGCAGTCTAGTGACACAGTATCAGGAAGCAGAGCTGAAACAAATCACAAGCTATATATTCATTGGGAGTAAGTATTTGTAGTTTGGAAAATAGAAAGAGTAAAAGTATTAGCTACTTGATTAGATTCAGTTGAATTAATTCAATTTACCAGATATTTATTAATTGACTACTATATTCAGTGAGATCAGGGTTTTAGTCCTGACAATTCTACTTTCTAGCCATTTAATTTTAAGCAAGCCTTGATTCTCAGATAAATGATATTACTTAATGTTGCTGAATTATCAAGTCTTCATCTTAAAATGGGGATAGCAATAATACCTGCCTCACAGAGTGGTTGAAATATCAGATTGGATAATGGATATGAAAGCATCCTATGAGCTGTAAACTATTATCTATAACATTACTATTATTATTATTTTATTATGTTGAACTTCATTTCCTAGGGTACTATTATTGAACTCCTCCTAGGGCATTTATATTTTAATAGCAGCTCCTGGAGAAAATGTACCTTAAACCAAAGAGATTAATTGACAATAGTAGAGATTTTTAGTTTACCAAGAGACTACACTAGCTGCAGGCGAGGGTGAATTAGATAGACCAAGACAAAAACCAGATTAGATCTAAGCATATGAAGTATGACAGAATATTTGATGGTTTAAGGGAAAGTTTGGTCTTTGAATCCACCCCCACCCCTTGCTTAGTAGGGAATGACCCAATATTCCAGAACTGATAACTGGTTATCTGTGAATAGGGTAGACTGCAATCATAAAGGGAAGGTTTAAGTGATCAACAAGGGAGCTTTGGAAAAGAACAATAATGGAAAAAGATTGACAACTATAATTTAAATATAAAGGAGAATTGGATTCCAGAAGAAATATCCCTTATCACAAAATCTCAGAATTTCATATCAAAAGGGACCTCTGCAGCCAACAAAGATCCATCTTCAACAATCTCAACTACATAACACCAGATAGTAAGCCATTTACTCTTTGCTTGAAGATCTCCAGTGTGAGGGAACTCTGTTTCCTGATGCATCTTATTCTACCAGTCCTTTCTACGTTTAGATAGCTTTTTTATTGAGTTGTGGGATTTTGTTCATTTGTTTTTGTTTTTTAACCTTCATTCAGTACTCCTTGCCCTGGCATCTGCAAAAGAAAGACTAGCCCTCTTCAAATGGTAGTTTCTCAAGTACTTGTAGTCAGTTATCCTATATCTATTGAGCTTTCCTACTAAAGGAAACCTTATATGGTTTGGACTGTTGACACTTCTTGCTCTCCTTCTCTTCAGCTTATTAATGTCCTCCCTAAAATGTGGTAAACAGAGCTGAACACAGTCTCAGTGTTGTCTGATAAAGGCAGACAGAGTACTACAAGATCATCACCCCCTTATTCCTGGAAATTGTGCCTAGCTAGAATAATGCAGCCCAAGATCACAAAAGCTTTCTATGTCTGTCATATCACACTCTTGATTTATACTGAGCTTGCAGACCATTCAGACTTCCAGATCATTTTCAGACAAAATGAAATTTCATCATCCCTCTCACAGTTTGTACTTGTGAGGTTGATTTTTGGAGCTTACTGTAAGACAATATTCACCCCCTACTAAGTTTCATCTTATTGTCTTGTTTCAGTGTTCTAGTTTATCGAGGTCTTTTTGGATTCTGACTCTATAATCCAGGATGTTAGCTATCCCACTCAGCTTCATGTTCCTTGGAAATTTGATAATGATGCCCTTTGTAATTTTATCCAAGTGTTTAAAGAAAAGTTAAATAACATACTATTGACCCCAGATCACTGGATATTTCTTCTGAAGACTTTCTTCCAAGTTGATATTGAATTCTTAATAACTATTCCTTGAATCCTGGAATTTAACCAGTCCCAACTCCATCTACTTTTATTATTGTGTAGCCCAAATTTCCTTACCTTTTCTTCAAAATTGCATGAGACACTTTATCAAAAGTTTGACTAAAATCTCAGCAAACCATGTTTAAAACATCCCTTTGATGTTTCCAGTTCAGTTACACTAATAGAAAAAGAAATAAGGTTGGTTTGCCATAACTTATTTTTAATGAAGCCTCCTTTTCTAGATATTTTACTAGTCATCTCTCTAATAATACATTCTAATTTTTTCCAGAAATCAAAATAAAACTCATTGTTTGGAAATTCTGGAAATTTGTCTGGAAATTCCATTTGCTTCTGTTATTTGATAATTAAATAATTTGCTCTTTTCCATCCATGTTATATCTTCTGTTCACAATCTTTCCAATATCATTCACTGTCTTGCTGATAATATCTACCAGTTCTTTCAGCACCTGAGGCTATAGTTCTGAGTTAGAGGATTTAAGCTCATCCGGGGTAGTTAGATGCTCTGTTACTATCTCCTCACATACCTTAGATAAGAAAAATAGTGTCCAAAATAGCCTGCAAGGTTATGGGAAGAAGTTTGAGAGCTCAGGTTGCAGTGGGAAGACTTAATAGGAGTCATAATAGAGGAGCTCAAGAAAGAGCAAGAAAAAGACCAAGAGAGGAGCTGAATCAGGGAAGATTAGGCTATGAATTTGACATGACATGAAACTGGGAGAGACATTATGGTAGAATGCTTTGTCTGATATGTTATCAAATTCTTTGGTTCAAGTAAATGCTTTGCCCCTCAACAATGGTCCCATGTGAATACATTTCTATAAGAACTGTAACTCTGCTACTCTGGTTACTTTTAAGTAAGTCTAAAGGTGGAACCTTAAGAAGTGATGATAACAAAGGAGACTTATTAGAGTGCTATTTCCTTATGCCTCTCAAATCATATTATGCAAACATTTATCTTACTCTGTTTGCATGTAAGGCTGACCTTCACTCTTATAAACATTATGGGTGAATTGGGCATTCTTAAGCCCTGGTGTTCCAATTGGCCTTTGACTTCCTGAGGCTACTCTGATTCTGTCAGACAACTTGAGCTTTACATAGTATGTTAGGACTGAGGCCAGAACAGCTGTTTGACTCCCTGCATTCAGCTCCCTGTAATGCTTCTTTTAATAGACACCCAGGTTCACAGAGTGCTATTCTAGGCACTTCACTGAAATAGGGCAGGCAGCATGGTAACGAGGGAAGGCACAGCTCCTAATGAGATGTAATAAAGAACCCTGGAAAGAGCATAGAGTTAGGGGTTGAAAGACTTGGTCTTAAGTGCTGCCTTAACTGCTTAATAATGTGGGTAAATTGTAGAGGTTTTAAGATTCTTGAGCTTCTGTGATGTAATATTCTGTGATGGAGCCATTCCACATCTCTGGGCTTCCATTTCCACATTTATGTAATAGTCAATATCAAAAAGTTAGGGTTGCTGAGAAGATTAAATAATATAGGTGAATGTGCTTTCTGAACACTTGTGAATAAATAGAGAACTGATCCTGAGATCTTGAAGTTCAAGTTCCAACTCTGAAGTTTGTGAGGTCCTGCAGATATCATTTACCCTTTCAATGTCCCAAATCTTAAGTTGTAGAGCATGTACAGATCTACATGGTTGAGGGAGTTTCCTCACCAGGAATTCCTTATATCATTGAAATTACAGGTCCAATTTAGGTAAATTAAAAACGTTAATTTTTAATATGATAGAGATGTATTCATGCAATTAGAATATCAACAATGTCTCATCTTTTCTGAATTACTTCAACACATTATCTTGAGTACTTATCTTCTGTTTTTAGCTTCTTATGGGTATTATATGGTAGCATTAGCATTGGATGTTGTAGGACCTGGAACTGGAAAGGACTTCAGAAGTCATCAAATACAAGTCTGATGTTCAAGTCTGAATTTGCCACATTGCATTGGGCAAGTCACTTATCTTGTCTGAGCATTAGTTGGTATGTCAAATCAACCCAACATTCATTTATTTTTAAATTTTTTTTTCTTTTTCTTTTCAAAACATATGAATGGATAATTTTTCAACACTGATCCTTGCATAGCCTTGTGTTTCAGATTTTCCACTTCTTCCTCCGATTGCCTCCCCTAAATGGCAAGCAATTCAATATATGCTATACATATTAAAATATATGTTAAATCCAGTATGTGTAAACATATTTATACAATTCTCTTGCTGCACAAGGAAAATCAGATCAAAAAGGAAAGAAAATGAGTAAGAAAACAAAATGCAAGCGAACAACAACAAAAAGAGTGAGAATGTTATGTTGTGATCCACACAGTTGTGATCCCACAGTCCTCTTTTTGGGTGTAGATGGCTCTCTTCATCACAAGATCATTGGAACTGGCCTCAATCTATTTATTTATTGAGCACTTATTACATGCCTATAGCGCGTTCTGCTGGGAATCAGAAACACCTGAGTTCAAATTTGTCCTCAGACATTTAATTTACCAACTGTGTGACTTTCAGGATGTCATGAAACTTCTATTTGTTTCAGTTTCTGCAATTAAAATAAAGATAATATAGGGTAGCTTACATTTTTTTGTGAGTTCCAAATGAAATCATATTTTTAGAAGTGCTCAATACAGTACTAGTACATCATAGGCATTTTATATATGCTTATTCCCCTTCCCATTGTGCTAAGTGCTGGAAATACAATCAATAAACATTTGTTAAGTACCTACTATGGGCCAAACTCTAAATAAAATCAAATAAAAAGAAAATTCTTAATCTCAATGAGCTTATTATTATTTTAAAAAAGCAGATATGGTTGAGGTAGCTCATGAATAGACAAACAATGCCATAAATTATCATGCCTTTTTCAATATCAATGGTAGTATTGATTAGATTATTATTATCTAAAAAAGTGGTGGGAAAGGAAGATGCATATCTCTCTCCACGATGATGTAAGGCCACTTGTTAAGGATATTTTAGAAGATATATTTGGCTTAAATGATCCTTAAGGGCCTTTCCATCTCTAATTTCTGTTAATTTTACTTAAAATATTAAAACAGATATTTTTTAGGATTTTAATGTATTATCACTATCTTATAAGTATCTCCCATAGGGGAGTAACCTAACTGAATTCCCAATCCTATCATTTTCCGCATTGACCTAAGAGTTCTAGTTTGCTGGACTGTTTATCTTTTTTTTTTTTTTAATGGTAGCCTATTACTCAGGAAACTTAAACAATATAGGAAAAAAAATTGTTCTCCTTTTAAAAAGGAAACCATATGTAATTTGGAGTCTTTATGGCCAAAGGATATGTGGTCTAGCAGAAGGGTAGCCAGAAGCAGCTAGGATCAGTTCCCAGTTTTACTGCTAACATCTAACTTAAACACAGGAAGAACAGTCCAGTCTCTCCATCACTTTCTTTAACCAACCCCAAAAGATAGGCTTGAGATTCTTGTTTGAAAGAGAAATTATGTGATTCTTAAAAGGAGATGGGCTAAGTCCAAATCTTGGATAGGACTTTGAACACTTATAGCCTTATTTTGTTCTTGAATCCTTTACTATTTAGTTGACCAAGTAACAATTTCAAGTTTAGAGGGGTATTAATGAAAGTGTTTGCAATTTAGGAGTCACAATGGTGAATTATATGCAGCCCTAAAAATCTAAGGATGAGTAGTTGGTTGGTTGTTTTCCTAAAGTATAATGTTGCCATGCTTTTGTACTCTCAGTGACAAAAGCCTCACACATTCATTAGCGAAGATTTTTTTGATTCAAATTGTATTATACTTGACTTTTTAAAAAAATCACTTAACTTGTTTAAGTTCAATTATTAAAAATTCTATATACTATGATATATCAGATAATATGTCCCATTTATATAGCAATTTAAGTGTCACAAAAATATCTTCCTTGGGCAACTCAAGGTACTTGCTCATGGTCACATAGATAATTGTCAGAACTCAGATTCAAGCCCAAGGCTTCTGGATCCAAGTTTATTATTTTTCCTAAGAAGATGATGGAAGACAGTGTGAAAATGTCTGGAGCTAAGAAAAGAAATATCTTGCTCAAGGAACAACAAGGAGACCAATATCAATGGATCAAAGAGTCTTAAGTTAGGAAGTATGTTTCAACAAGGCTGGAAAGATAGAAGGGAGCTATGTTGTACAGGGCTTTAAATGCTAAACAGAGAATTTTGCATTTGATCCTGGAGGCAATAGGGAGCCATTGGAATTTATTGACTAGGGGGATACATGGCTAGACCTATGCTTTAGGGCAATCACTTTGGCAGCTGAATGGAGGATGAATTAGAGTGGAGAGAGACTTGAGTCAGGCAAACCCACTAACAAGCTATTGTAATAATACAGGAGTGAGGTGGAAGAGGGTCCCTATTAGTGATAGCAGTATCAGAGGAAGAAAGAGGACCTGTTTGAGAGATGTTGCAAAGGTAAAATTGACAGGCCTTGGCAACAGAGTGGATATGAAGGGTGAGAGATAAGTGAGGAATCCAGGATGATGCTTAAATGATAAGCCCACTGGACTGGGAGAGTGATGTTGCTCTCAATCATAACAGAGAAGATGGAGAGGGGAGGGAAGTAAGGGATAATAAGTTCAGTTTGGAACATGATTAATAATTAAATAGTCATTGATGACTTCTAGAAAGGTAGATATAAAAAACACAAGAAGTCAAAGAGTGAATTAGTGGTAAATAAGTAAAGATAGCAACTATATGCTACTGTTTTTATTGGGAGTGGAGGTTAATTTTATCAACCATAGGAGCAAAAGAAATTAAGTTAAAATATTGCTACATGTGGCAGTGTGTCCACTAATTCCCAAGCAGCCCTTCTGAAAATTTAATAATAAAAGGCTGAAGAAATAAATAATAGATAGCTTGAGAGTTTGGAAAGCTCAAATTCAAGAAAGCTTTTTGACCTGGGCATTTTTGTGTACTAAAGATATGGAGTCAGAGGAGATAATAAAAATAATAACAGGTATTTATGAAGTTCTTCCAATTTGCAAGGTGCTTTACATATATTATCTCATTTGAATTTCATAAAAATATTATGAAAGAGATACTATTTCCATTTTATAGATTAAGAAACTGAGGGACCATTGTCATATTGGCTAGTAATTGTCAGTGACAGGATTTGAACAGAGGCCTTTCTGATTTAAGTCTACCCACTAAAATGTTTTGAGAATTTATTTTCATGAAAGAAAATGAATGATTGATAGAGCAAAGTTACAGAGGAAATAGGAAAAGATGGGACTGAAAGTTTAGATTGAAGCCTTAGTCTTGGCAAAAGAGGTCATATTGAGATTAGAGGAAAAGAAAAAGATTTTGATGTTGGAGAAAGGGTTCAGCTTCTAAAGGATTACAAGGACTGTGAGCATCCTCTAATTTCCAGTGTTCTGACAAAAAGCCCCAGTGACCCAGCCCTGGTGAACTGACAGTGGATGGCCTTAGCCTTTTATAAAGGAGATGAATAATAGCTAAGAATTGGAAATTGAAAGAATATCCATGGCTAACCAAGTTGTAGTATATGATTGTGATGGCATGTTGTTGTGCTGTAAGAAATGATAAGCAGGATGATTTCAGAAAAACCTGGAAAGACTTACATGAACTGATACAAAGTGAAGAGAGGAGAACCAGCAGAACATTGTACATAGTAACAGCAATTCTGTATGAAGAACTGTGAATGACTTAGCTATTCTCAGTGATACACTTATCTAAGACAATGCCAAAGGACTAATGATGAAGCAGCATACGATCTCCCTCGAATGAATTGATATTGTCTGAATACAAATTGAAGTATGCTATTTTTCACTTTCTTTCATTCTTTTTTTGAGTCTATTTGTACTAAATGAGCAATATGAAAATGTTTTACATGATTACATATGTATACCTATATCTGATTGTTTACCATCTCAGAAAAGGGAGGAAGGGAGCAAGGGGGATAGAGAAACTGAAACTCAAAACTTAAAAAAAAAGTTTAAAAATTGTTTTATTATATAATGGGGAGAAATATAATATTAAATGAAAAAATAAGGAGATGGGAAGCGATCTCTTTAGAGGCAAAAAGGAGTAACACCCTGGTCTTGAGGGAAAAAGAAAAGATTTATAAGTCATTATGGGGAATGTAATAAAGTGTCAAAAGAAGGTGAATGAACATATTGGAGCATAACAGTGAGGGTCCAATGAAGTTCAGAAAGAATAAATTTGAAGGAGACCTAGTCAGCATAATTTTATGATTTCCTCCATCAGCATTTTGCTACTTGTGGGTTGGTGTGGAATAGCAGATGGTAGGAATAACCCAGAGCTGAAGATTAATAGGGCTAGATTTATAGAAGTCGAGGAAACAAAAGAGTCCAGCAAGGAGAAAAAAGGAATAATTGAAATGGCTGGCTTCGTGATTGAACAAGATGGGTCAAAAGAGAAAAAGTCCAGCCCAGGGATAACAGGCTGGGAGAATAGGAAAGCAGTGAAGGACAAAAACTCGTGATAAAGGCAAAATCAAGTATTAGAGTTGAAGAGAGAGAATGAGAGAGTATTATGTCCAGAGGGGAATTTCTGGAAAATTCCAGAATTTTGAAGGTTGAGTAGTTTTATGTGAAGATTGCCTAAAGATTGGGCACCCTTCGAGTATCTAAAAGTAGAGGGGAGGTGAAGGTCACAGGAATTTGAGGGTTTGAGGAACATGTGGAGATAGTTTAGAAGAATCGTAAATGTGAATGTTCAAGTCTCTAGTCAGAGCTATGGCTAGCCATCTTGATGGCCCAGAAAAAAACTAACTGGTGGGGGTGGCCAACAAAAGAATTCAAAGAGATATTAGATTTCTGGACATAAGACTGCATAGGGTGAGATACTCAGGATACCTCCTAGAAGGGAAGAAGAGACATTTTGAGAAACAGGCTAAGTAGGCAAAGATCCTGGGAGATTGTAGGGCACTGAAGGTTCACTATGAAGAAGCACTCCTGGGAAGAGAGCAAGGTGGAGTGAAATCAGAAGGAAAGTCACCTAGGGAAAAGAAACATTTGGTACCTTTTTAAGTAATCAGTCTTGCTAACTATCTACAGTACTATGCTGGAGTCAGCTCCATTCTGTCAGTTGCTGGATTTTTAATGTGAGCATTTGTACCTCAGAAATCAGCAGAAGCTACAAAGTTAGGGCTTGATTTATTGTTTGGTTAATTGTCTAGATTTAAGAAAGTGATGGCAAAATGTCAAATGTATATTAAACTTAAAACTTTGTGGAATGTTTTTGAGAGCATACCGCTGAACTACATACTAAAGCATTCTTACCTTCTGCAAGAATAAAATATTGTCATCATCCTCTAAATTTCAATGCCCTGTGGCAAAGATCTGGTTCTCCTGTTGTAGTTATTGCTCTGTCTTTGAGGTCTATAATAAAGAAAGGGGTGGAAAGAAAAACCAAGAGCCAAGTTCTAAAGTCATTGGGGGAAAGTAGGAGAACGCCAGGTCTGTATATGAGAAAAGAGAGTAATATAATCAGATAGATGAATTTGAAAGAAGGAAAAATCGTTGAGCCAAGGGAAGAGAGGGCCTTTAAAAGTGGTGGTGAAAAAACAATACCTAATCCATCCCCAGGCCTTCTGAGAGAAATAGAAGAGTCATCAGCATCAGAAAAGGCTAATAGACATGGGGAGTCAGGTTTTGGGGCAGAATCCTAATAAAAAGAAATTGTATGCATTTAAAAGTTTTCCTCATAATTTCTGTTTTTGTTCTTGAAATAGTTTGTTCATAGCTTCATAATTACCAAAAAAAGTTTTATCATTAGGCAGAACAAAGCATGTAGCTACTGCCTAAACAGCTTCTACAGAAATCCTAGGAACAAACTAGAAAAAAAAAATGGTCTGGAGCCACAAGGTATGTGATGAGGGGTTTCTATATAGGATTTCTGGTCCAAAGCAAAATAGCTTTGTTCAGAGACCTAGAATATAAATTCACACTATTGAACTAACCAGATGTAACATAAACAATTTTTGACAGTAATGACCTTAAGCAGGAAATTAATGATTTGTTTATTGAACTAATAAACAACAGAGGCCATTTGTCCTCATTAGGCAGTCAGGGAGAGATATCCATAAATGAAGTACTGAGCTAAGGACTACATATATAAGAAAGCAGAAAAATAGGTTCTAGAACCTCTAGGGATGACAAGAAGGCAGCAAAGTGGTATAATAAAATGTGGGACCTGGAAGGAAGACCTGAGTTTAGATCCAGCCTCAGATATTTTATAATCATGGGACTATGGGAATCACTTAATCTCTGCCTTCCTCAGTTTCCCCATCTGTAAAATGGAGGTGATAAATTGTGATGATCAAATGAGATGTTTGTAAAGCACTTTGCAAAACTTAAAGCATTATGTAAATGCTATTATTATTATTTGTTATTAGTGTCAGGGGAGGAAGAGTTACCTGGGAGTTAGCAATCCAAGTTTCTGGTTTTGCAACTAAATTACTAACCATATCACCTTAGACAAATCATTTGACTTCTTTTTCAGTCAGCTTCTTTTTCTATAAAATCAGGAGGAGATCATGATGTGGACCTTGGAGATGAGGATTTTGATATAACTATCTTCAAGTATCTGAAATGCTGCCACCTGCAAGAGGAATTAGTTTTGCTTTACCAAATCCTAGAGGGCAGAGCCAGGATCAATGGGGTGAAACTTTCAAGTAAGCAGGTTTTGGCTCAATATAATACACTCATTATTAGTGGATTCACACACCAGTAAAATCATTCGAGTGGAATTTAGATGAATAGTTTCAAACTCAAATAGGAAAAGGGGCCATTAAACCGTACATAAGGATCCCTTTGGGCTGCATATTGACTTAGTTTTTAAAAGTAACATCACTTATGTCTTATTGTATTTTTGTTTGTTTTGTTAAATATTTCCCTGTTATATTTTAATTTGACTCTAACTGTACTCAAGAGTGTTGTGGGCTGCCTGGTTTGAGTCCTCTGGGCTAGTGCCCACTTTTGATTCACTAGATCATAGAGTTAAAGCTGCAAGGAAGCTTAAAGGCCATCTAGTCCAACTCTCTCATTTTCCAAATAAGGAAACAGATCTAGAGATGTTAAGTTGTATGTCCAAAGTCACAGGAAGTGAAAGTTAGGATTTGAATTTGAGTCCTCTGACTTTAAGTTAAGAAGGTTTTCCCCACCCAATACTGCTCTATTGAATTAGCTTATGTTTAAGGATGGTGTAATATTCAACAGGTTATTACACAGGTGTTTAAGATGGGGGTTGAAAAAAAAGTTTGGGGTTATAAATTCAATTTCTGTATTAGTGGAATTTGGAGCTGGAAGATATTTTAAGATCATTTAGTCCAATTCCCTCATTTTACAGATGAGGAAACTGAGATTCAGAAAATGAAGTGACTTATGCAAGATCATATATTTGGTTAACAGCAGAGCCAGAATTTCAACCTAGGTCCTCTGAATCCCAAAAGAACACATTTCTCCAATTATTCTATCATTCTTTAGGCAAACATAACAAATGAGTAGATAGTCTTGACGGGGCCTGCTGGAATGAATTAATCCACCCCCTGTGGTAGTTTCCTACAGCTCCTCCTCACTCCTTCAGAGCCTCTATACACATTACTTTTAATTACTAAGTGTGCTTACAGCCCATCACAACAGAGTTCCACAAGTCAGAGGTAAATACAGCAGCTCAACACAGCTTCCTGTGGTTTTTGTAAAACTGCCAATAAATGCCATCCTATAAATCCCAACTCATCCTCCCTGAGATCACCCCTGGCTGCACCTTCCCACCCAAGCCCTTGGAGAGCTTCTTAGAAGGCACCTGCTCTGTGCAGAACACATTGAGCTCACTGTATTGAATGGAAGACTTAGCTTAGCTGGACTATGCCAGTTGCACTGAACACAGAGGTTGTTTGTTCTTCATATAGTTTTTCCTTAGCAGTTTTGGTGTGTAGAGAGAGCCACCATCCTCCCACCACTTGTTAATTAGCATCATTTGATGATATTTCTTTTCCAAAACCATAAAGTCTGTTCCAGTCAAAGAGACCAGGGTGTGGTGGGTAGAGCAGCATCGAGAAGCTAAGTACCTGAGAGATTAACCTCAGCTTTGCCTAGAGCCCAATTTTTTTAAATTCAGGTAAATATGGGGTCACTCCCAGCTTAGGTAGTGTTTTCAAGTCTCTTCTTTGTGCTTAGAGACCTAGCAGCAGCTGGGAAGCGTCCCAGAGAAATAATTAAAAAGGGGGAATCATTGAATACTGAAAGTCTACTCTGTTGCCTCTCTGGGTTCCAGATGTGACCTCGGGTTGTTGAAAGCTATGCTAGCAGAGAATAAGTCCTGGCAGTTTCTCTCAAGCTGGAAAGGCTTTCATTTTGTGTTTGTCATCCAAGAACCAGCCTAGCTAAGTGTGTAAATGTTCACCGCCCCGTTGGCCACAAATGATGAGGTTTTGTTTCTGCTTATTTTGGCTTCAGCCAGAGTTATAACTATCTATAACTGTGTCTGGGGAAAATTCATTTATAGGTATGGCACCGAGGATGGTATTGATATGGTTGAAAACCAGCTGGAAGGGAAAAACTTATCTACTAGAGCACCCATCCTCCCAGCTACGGGTTGTAGGTGGCAGGAGGAAGTGGGTCTAAAAGAAATATATCATGATAACAGAACCCTGGGAATAGCATCCAGGAGTAGTTGTGTCTACTGAAAAATAGAAGGGGATACACAGAAATGATGGCAAGACTACTTATCTCATGTTCTTAGTTGCTTAGGAACTAGTTATGGAACCAGATACAGAAGCAACCCATGAAACTGCCTAATAAAAAATGGGAGGTTTGCTATGTACGTCAGTGGAAGGATTATCCACTCTAAGAAAATCATGATCATTGTTATGTATACTTCTTAAGTAACTAGGAATTATTTATGTCAAGACTTCTGTTCTTAGTGTGTCTGAATAAAAAGTATGTAACAATAGAGGGGGTAGAGCATAGGACCTGGAGCTATTCCTGGTCTCCATCAAACTGCAGCTTTGCCACTTGTTAATTGTGTTTCTTTAGAACTACTATACTTAGTATTATCTAACTGACAAAGTGGTTATTATACTTCCCCCCTAGGTCCGCCAAGTTCTCTCAGGAGTAATGCTAAGAAGAGTAAATGATAAAAAATGCAATTGTGTTTCACTAGAATAACAATACTTAGTATTACCTATCTGACAATACTTCCCCCAGTGCTCCACCAAGTTCTCTCAGGAGTAATGCTAAGAATAAATGGTAAAAAATGGAATTCTTCCCAAGTTGAAGGTTAGGAAAAATATGGAAAGTCCCTGCGCAGGAAAGGGACAACATTGTGATTCAAACAAGTCAAGATCATTAACCATGTGAGGTAGCATAAAATAGCAGAAAAAAATTAGATTTTAAATCAGAGGAGCTAGATTGGAGACCAGCTTTGCCATGTACTTACTATTGTGGTACTTTAGGCTAGCCACACAATCTCTAGGACTCAGTTTCCTTAACTTATAAAATAAAGGGGTTGGACTGGGAGACCTTTAAGTTCCTCCTAGTACTAAATCTATGAACCTAGAATAAGACTCATGGAACTAAAAAGGTCAGAACAGTTATGTCTGAAGACGGCCCCATACCAGCATCACAACAAAATCCAAGATACTTAGTAAAAGGAGAGGTCTAAGGGTTAGGCTGCAGTGGTTTGGTACCACCGAAAAATAAACAAATAAACAAGACAATGGGACACAGATCCTTGTTCTCAAGGCATTCAGTCTAATGAAGACAAACAACCATACAAACTACTCATGTATACAAATATATATGCATACAGAAGGACATTGGAAATACTCAGCAAAAGAGAAGACAGTACAATTATGTGGATCAGGAAAGGTTTCTCATAGAAGATGGGATTTTAGTTGAGACTTGAAGAAAATCAGGGAAACCAGGAGGCAGAAAGAAGGAAGGAGAGAATTCCAGACATGGGGATGGCTAGTGAAAATGTCTGGAATCTGGAGGTAGTGTTGTGTCTAGAATAACAAGATCAGTGTTACTGAATTACTTATGAAGAGGGATAAGAGATAAAATGGAAGAAGGTGGAAAGGTAGGATCTGGCTAAGTTGTCCTTTAAATGCTAGAGAGACATAATGTGAACCTAGAAATAATAGCCACTGTAATTTACCAAATAAGGGAATAACATGCTCTTTTAGAGAGATTAATTTGACTAAATGGAGAAAACAACCCTGTCCTTCTAATTCTCTTCTGCCAGAAAGTTTCTAACAATGCCAACTTTTTTGATGTTACATAGCAAACCCCATTTCGAATAGCAAGAATTGTATATAAATTGGGGCAAATACTTATGAGGACCAAATGTGATAGTGCATATAAAGTCAAAAATAAATAGCTAAATTGAGCAATTAATATCATTATATAAAACCCTATTATAGAAATTATCATACTTTATTATATATATAACTAATGTGTGCTTTTAAGTCCTGCCTCCAATTAAAATTGATGGAATTTAATTACCAGGTATTTGAATTGATATATTTTCATTGTGAGGGAAAAGAACTTTGACCTATCTACCCACCCACCTTTCTGGAGTGATTGAAGAATGGGAGAGATTCTAAGAAAGACTAGTGAGAGAAGAAAGGAGAAGTTCTGAGTCTAAATGGGAGTGGTGGGATCCTAAGGACTAAAGAAGTCTTCAAAATTCTCAAGGCCCTTTGATTTGCCAAACCTGTTCCTCTGACAACAATACAAAGGTATTAGGAATACAAGTAATATATTGAAAATTCTTGTCAAGTCCTTTTTATGAGGAGAAGAAAGGGATTAAAGACCAATGGCCAGGGCTATGAGACTGAGGCAAGTCAGCAATGGAGGTCCAGAAGCAGAAGAAGGACTCAGCATGTCAAGGCCAAAGGATCAGGCAGAAAACCAAGAAGCAAATAGAGCAGTCAAACTTGGGTTGAAGAAAAACTGGGACAGGAAGGAAACCAGGAGAGAGACAAGAGTACACAAATTGAGGTCACCAAGAAGACAGGTTGCTGCTACAAGGCAAGGACTCCCTTGTGGTTTCCTTTGACAAAACTTTTGACAAAACATCTCTCTCCATCTACACTCTTAAAATCACATTTTCTTTATTTTATTAAAAGTATTTTTTTTGTTTTTACATCATATTAATTTTAGAATTAAATTCTGAACCTTCAGTTACCACAAATCTTTTTTCAAAGATTTTAAGAGAAAGTGATGAAAGGGTCAGTAAAATTAACACATTATCATGTCTGAAAGTATATCATCTCTTTCACATCTATATTCCTCTACCTCTTCACTGAAGGGTGAGAGGTGAACTTTCTCTTCTCTGGTCCCAAGCACAGTCATTTAAATTTAATCTATCTTCCACATAGTGGCCAAAGTAATTTTTAAAGTGCCAATTTGAGCACATCACTCCCCTCCTCAATAAAGTCCAGTGGCTCCCTATTGCTTCTAGGATCAAATACAATTCTGTTTGGCCTCTAAAGCCCTTCCCAGTCTGAACTCATCCTACATTTCCAGGATTATTATATTATTGCTTCCTTTCTCCCAATAAGCTCTAAACTTTTAAATATTTTAATAAATGACTGGAATGAAGACCTAGATGTTATCTTTATCAAATTTGTAGATGGCATAAGCAATAAGGCTAAAAGGGACAGCTAGTAGGTTGGATGAAAATCAAAATGGAAAGTTTGAATATCAGGTGAATTTGAATAGGGATAACAGCAAAGGAATGTTGTAGAGAGAATTCCTTGTTGAGGTATGAGTTGTAGTCAATCACCTTTAAGCTCTCTTCCAACTCTGAAATAAGGGATTCTTTGATTCTGTGGGTTGAAACAAGTTAAGTCAGAAGAAGAGTCAAGAGGATATAGCCAAAAGCTAGAATGGGCCAAAAATGCCATAGGAATGATTTAGGTGTATGAGAATCATCATGAGAAATGATAACATGTGCTCTGGTCTAATGTCCTTTTATCAGAAGGCAACCATATTCTCCCCTGCTTCTTAACTAACCTTTCAGAAACTGGGATATATGCCAGGGCCAGCTGAGGCTTAACCGAAGTGCAGGCTTTAAGAGGTGTGGTTACACAGCAGTTTATCTGACAGAGATGTGGGTGTTTTAGGGAACCACAAACTCAACAGTATATTATGGCCATCAAAAGTGAACATCATCTCAGGCTGCATTAAGATGGGCATGGTATCTAGGACTTGGGAAATGATGACTCACGCATACTTTGCTCTAGTCTTAACTTCATCTGGAATATTGTGTCTAGTTCTGGGTGCCACATTTGCAAAGATATTGATATAATGAAGAGAATTCAGAGGAGGATAGGTAGAGGGCCTTGGGATCATGCTATTTGAAAATTCAGTTGAAGAAAGTGGGAGTGTTTAACCTGGAGAAGAGAGAAAAAAAGCTTAGTGGTGAAGAAATTAGATTTATTCCAAGTGGCCTCAGAAAAATGAGTGAAATTTCAGAGGCATATCTAGACTTCATGTCAGGAAAAAAAAAAAATTGAAGCCATCCAAAGACAGAATGGGATGCTTCATTTTGTAGGCTTCTCCTTACCAATAGTCCTAGATCATGGATGACCACTTATCCAGAATGTTTTAGAGAGGGTTCTTGTATAGGTATGAGCCATTTTCAGTCAATTCTAGGAGTACCCCTGTCCTTGCCTCTGACTCTGAGATTAAGTGCTTCCTTGATTTCATGAGTAGAAGCAGGAGTAAACAATCAGGAGGGGAGCTTAGAGGAAAACCAAGAATTATCTTGGATAAAAGTACTGTGAGAGGAACTCAAGTGCAAGTATTTGAGTTGATTATGTGAACTGACGAATTGCCATGCACAGCATGTGTCCTGGTATGGCTTCCCCTTATCAGGAAGCAGCCATATCTTCCCTCCTCTCCCTCTCCCCACCCTCCCCCTTAGAGGGATCAACCTTCCAGAAACAGCAATTTGTAGGTAAGATAGGCTAGTGGCTCTAAAAATTCTTGAGCAAACAAGTCTTTTCTCCATTGTCACTAATCCCCTCCAACTTTTTTTTTCATTTGCTATAGTATTTTGATCCTAATTTAATGCTTAATAGTTTGGGTTAAATATAGATTTATTCCATACCAAGACTCTGAGTTAGATTTGCCCAACTCCATTTTTTCCTTTATATTTCTTATTCTTGTTTCCTTTGCATTAGTCAATTGAGAAACATTTATTAAGCACCTATTATGTCTCAGATACTGAGCTGTGTACTGGACATGAAAATGTGAAACCCATCAGCAGTAAGGGATAAATTTACTGTGTGGAGTATAACTTGAAGGTGAGATAGCTCACTCCACAGTCCAATCTGTAGCAATGTCCCAATGTAACAAAATGAGTCCAAATAACGTTTACTGGCAATGGGAAAGGGTACAGAAATGCCCTTCTTTACTTGAGGGAATTAGTGTCCAATGAGATAAGATTAGTCATTGGCAATCAAAGCACTTTCCCCCTTGGACAGTCCTGGTATTACACTGACAGCTTTCCACCCTTCTTTTTCCTGAACTTCATGCTGACCCATCACCCTTTTGTCTCTTGTCATTACAACATGACCCTTCCTCATTTCAAGATGTTTTCATAATATTTCATAATTTCCGTACATAATTTCCGTACTTTGTATGTTTGCTTTACATTTTAGAGTGGTTTCTTCCTGATGACTTAGAATGGAGACATCTTAATTCTATCAGGAACATGCATTCAAATCTTTCAAGATAAGTTACTTTTGGAAAGTCTCATATAGAAATCTGACCTCAAACTTATACTCTCATTAGCCATCAGTTTCCCCTTTCATAATTTTTCCTTGACTCAATCTTTCCCTAATTTCCTTTAATTTTTTTAATTTATGGAACAAAACAATTATTTCCATAACAGAATATAATAATAAAAAAGATTGCACATGAAACTACAAATCTACTATACATTATTATTATCTTTTCCTAATTTCTAAAGTCTTCCCTGTGATTTGCCTTTCACATGATCTCTAATCCTGTCAGAGTAGGTGGAAGCCAGGAGTGAGAAGGGTTAGATCAGTTTTCAGTTTAACAGCAACACTGACACCTTTATCATCAGCAGAAAAGATATTTTCATACAAAGAGAGAGAGAGATTCCAAGTAGCACTTTGCATGAAGTGTCAACCCCCCCCCAAGAACCAAGGAAATATGAAAAGAAAGAAGAAATGTAATCCAGTGGAAAGAACACCTGATTTGAAGTTTAAAAAAAAAAAAAAAACACAGTTTTTGAGACCAAATTTTGCTTTAAAACTTTAAGCAAATCACTTAACCTCCTGAGTCTGTTTATATTGTAAAGTTAAAAAGTTGGGCTACAGGGCCAAACTCAATATTGTCCAGGAGCAATGCAATATACATTTTTGAAGTACAGTTGTAACTGCTAACCCTAGGATCTTTACGAAATATATCTTACAAATGAAAGTATTTTACTTCAAGCCATTTTACCTGTAGCTTTATATACAAAAGCAGTGATCCCAGATTAGTTGGAAGAATGCTGAACATAATGCAGTATTATCTGTATTAGAGATGGAGTTGGTGCCAGATAAAAAAGATAGTTACAGAGACTTATCAGGATATGTGTGTGTGTGTGTGTGTGTGTGTGTGTGTGTGTATCAGTAGTCATGTAGGGAAGCTGGTTCTTCAACATGTTCTCGATTTCCAGCTTGCTTCTGCAGAAAATGCTAGAAGGTACCTCTGTGGATGAGATCAGGTCCTCTCTCTTAGTTTGATCTAATATCTCACTTTATTTTCAGCTAAAGAGTTCATTCACTCCTATATATTTTCTAATATGCTCTACTCTGTAAAATTTCTCCAGTTTCTGTTTGCTATTTTTTTTTCATAAATAGGTTTACTTGTTACACACTATTTATGATGCTCTTTTGTGTAAAACACATTTAGTGGAAAGAAGCTAAGCTGCTAAGTGTAAAATGCACAGGAGTGAATGAACTCTTAGGGGAGAACAGAGAAACAGTTTTCCTTTTAAATTAGAATTATATACCCTCTCCTAAAATATTTGAAGGGAGAAGGTAGATATAATCCTAAAATAATCTTCTTGAAGATGAGCAAGGAAAGGACCAAGCTCATAGCTACAGCCATTCTTTTGTACCACTCAAAATAGAAATTATAGTTCTCCTTTGGATAAGTGAGTTATATCAATATATTTAGGTAATCTAGGTAGACATACTTATTTTACATGTATAAACCAAACTATCAGCTTTAAATTGTCTCTTCCAACTTTAAAATTCTATAATTTTTTGAGTTCCAGTTCTATCAGTTTCTAATCACTTTGTAGTTTTGATCCTTAGTTTTTCCACCTGTAAAATATGAATACTTACACCATGTCTTACATGATTTCTGTGAATATCAAACAAAATATTGTAGATAAAGGCATTTTATAATGGCAAAGGAATGGATTTTTTTAGTAATGTATTAAGCTATTATTTGCAAAACTTGTTTAAAGACCCTTGTCACAATTCTATTTACTTTGTAAAATGTTTCTCTTTTCCTATTGATTAGAATGTATCTGCCTTAAGGGCAGGCATTCCTTCATTTTCTCTTTTCTTGCTACAAACACTAGTTTAATGTTTTGGAAACCTTGTGTGGGAAGGAGCCTCAGAGTTTATGGGATCAGAAAATGAAAGATTTATACTGGAAAGGATTGTGTTGGAGATAAGAATTGACATCTTTTCCCAAATCCAACATTCTCCTTTAAAACATCTTGACAAGTGGTCACCCCACATCTTAAACACCTCCAGTGATGAACTCAATAAAAGCAGTCGTTCCATTTGTGGATCATTCTAGAGATAGTACATGGGTGATTTAAATTGACTTAGGGGGTCTAATTAATTATAACTGTATCACTGTTACTAGCATAGTCGCACACACTACTTAAGATTGAAATTTTAGTGGTTGGTATTTTGATTTTGTCCATTAGAGGAAAGATGAAAATTCAGAATGAAATAAAGACAGGAGGGAAGGTCAAAGTTTATCCTCTGGTTAATGTTGTTATAGCAACTCTTTTGGAGCCATGTTTATATAAACAGAAGGGAGAGCAGGAGGAAATATCATTCTTGATCTAATCTCGTCTACTGCTGGTTGTTTTTCTTCTCCTTTCTTCATCCTGTACTATCACGCCTTGGAGGGAGTAGAAATTTCATATTTTTCATTAACTGTCAATTATTTAAAAGCTCAAAACAGTGTACAAATGTATGACATTGTCATCACTGCTATTCTTTCCCATTTTGTCTTCTCCTGCCTGGGTGCTTTTGTTCATAGTGACCCATGAATGTAGTGGACTTTCCCCAACTACTCCAATATCCAAATGTTGAAATGTTTCTGCTCCTTTGTAGGATCATAGAAGTTAGA